>JAODAL010034030.1:0-44813 GCA_025379985.1 Phyllomedusa bahiana | reverse complement strand
TGGGGTTGGAGAGGGCACAGGAGTCTCTGTTGAAAATTAAGTTGCAATAGGATAAATTCATGTGAAGATCTCATTCTTGGGCTGCTTCCTATGGAAGAGCATTTACAATGGGTTTGAGCTGGGCTAATTCATTGAGGCTTTTCTGGGAGCTGGGGCCATTTGTCCCATCTGACTAGTTATGAAGTTGGAGTGACTTGTCATATTTGAGTGACTTTTCCTCACACCCTGTAATGAGCGTTCCATGGATTTTATATTTTTGGAATAAAAGTGACATTTTATGCTATAAAATTCATTCTTTTCCATGAAATCTTGTGTTTGGATGCTGAAGCCCGCTGTGTGTATTTTCTATAGTGCAGCAGTGTCAAACTCAAGTACACAGTTGACCAAAATGAAAAACTTGAACAAAGTCATGAACCAACCTTGATATTTATTGGAAAAAACAGTGCTCATTATCTGCCACACTATGCGTTGTCTTCATTCGGAGTACCCTGCTGCCTGCAGAGATGCTGGGGCTGAGAAGGAGCTGGAATGGTTAAGCGTTTTGGTCCCCGGATTCTCGTTTCTCCCTGTGACCTCCTCTTGTCAGTCATCCAGCTGTCTGTTTCTCCTGCCAAGTGCTTCTCTGCTCTATGCAGGGGGTAGGGGCTGAAAAAGAGTGTAATGACAGCTCCTGGCTTCTTCCTTTTCTTCTCTGTACACAGCCTGGCCATCACACTGCAGACCAGATCTGGCCCATAGGCCTGAGTTTGACATCCCTGCCAAAGTGTCACTGTGTTACATAGACATATAATTCACTCGCTGTAGATGATAGATTTGCCCTTAAATGTGGAGAGTAGCTGGTAAGGAGCCCATGCCCCTATCACCCAGGAGCCCAGGCAAATCTTCATCCTTGCTGACTATATATACAGTTGAAACTAGAAGTTTCCATACACTATATGTGTTTACATACTGCATGTTTTTCTCACTATCTGACATGAAATCAGAATAAATCTTTTAGGTCAAATAGGAACCAAAATTTTTTATATTTGACAAATGCCAGAATAATGAGAGATTTTTTAAGGCATTTTTATTTCTGCAAAGTCAAAAGTTTCCATACACTTGGATTACTCTGCCTTTAAACAATTTGGGGCAGCCCATATGATGATGTCATGTCTTTTTTGAAGCTTCTGATAGGTTTATTGGCAACATCTGAGTTAATTAGAGACACAGCTGTGGATGTATTTTTAATACACACCAGAAACACACTGCTTCTGTGTGTAACATCATGGGAAAGTCCAAAGAAATTAGCAAATATTTTAGGAAGAGAATTGTGGACTTGCACAAGTCTGGATTATCGTTGGGTACAATTTTCAGATACCTGAAGGTGCCTCATTCATCTGTACAAACAATTATACACAAGTACAAACAAGATGGGAATGTCCAGCCATCATACCGTTTAGGAAGGAGATGGGTTCTGTGTCTCAGAGATGAATGTGTTTTGGTCCAACATGTGCATACCAACCCAAGAACAAAAGCAAAAGACCTTTTGAAGATGCTGGCGGAAGCCAGTAAGATTGTGTCATTATCCACAGTGAAACGAGTACTTTATCAACATGGACTGAAAGGCCACTCTGCCAGGAAGAAGCCATTACTCCAAAAGAAACATATAACAGTCAGATTCATTTTTGTAAATGCACACAGGAACAAAGACCTAAATTTTTGGAGACATATCCTGTGGTCTGATGAAACTAAAATTGAACAGTTTGGCCATATTGACCATCGTTATGTTTGGAGGAAAAAAGGAGAAGCTCGGAAACCTAAGAACACCATCCCAACAGTGAAACACGGGGCTGGCAGCATCATGTTGTGGGGTTGCTTTGCTGCAGGAGGGACTGTGAGCTTCACAAAATAGATGGCAGCATGGGGAAAGAAGATTATGTGGCAATACTGAAGCAACATCTCAAGACATCAGTCAGGAAGTTAAAGCTTGGGCGGAAATGGGTCTTCCAAATGGAAAAAACTGCCAAACTGGTTACAAAGTGGCTTAAGGAGAACCAAGTCAATGTTTTGGAGTGGCCATCACAAAGCCCTGATCTCAATCCTATTGAAAATGTATGGGCAAAGCTGAAAAGGCAGGTGCAAGCAAGGAGACCTACAAACATGGCTCAGTTACACCAGTTCTGTCAGGAGGAAGGGGCCAAAATTCCCACCAACTATTGTGAGAAGCTTGTGGAAGGATCCAAAACGTTTGACCCAAGTCCTACAGTTTAAGGACAATGATACCAAATACTAATGAAATGTATGGAAACTTTTGACTTTGCAGAAAGTAATAAAAATGTCTTAAAAAAAATTCTCTCTCATTATTCTGGCATTTGGCAAATAGAAATAATTTTGGTTCCTAATTGACCTAAAACGGGGAAGGTTTATTCTTATCTGATGTCAGATAGTGAGAAAAAACTGCAGATGGGGCATTTTATATAGTGGATGGAAACTTCTGGTTTGTGTATTTTGTAAACTGTATTACTTGTAAAAATAATGCATAATGTAAGTATAATTCCAGATCTTTTTTATTTACGGATGGCTGCTGTCACTAGAACACAATAGCGTTTCACATAGAGTAGGGATCAAGGAAATCTGAGGCCATCGACCCTTCAATCACTAGAGGGAGCCAACGATGTCCGTACTAATATAATTTCGTTGACATTGCCATGAGTTTTCTAGTCCTGGAGTTTCGACCACTATTCTTAGTGCAGCTGTTGCTGTTGGTGCCTTGAGGCCACTAGAGCCAGTGCACCACACAGCAGATACAAGGAGTTCACGCACTCAGCTTTGAAGTGTTCATTATTTTTGATGATAGTTTGGTCTCAGAAATTTTTAAAAAATGTTATAAAAAAAAACTTAAAGTCTCCAACAACCAAACTCTCCTCCCCAAATCATACCTACATAGGACAAAGTGACCTGTATTAAGCCATGATCCCCATAGATTTTCACATGTATTGAGTGCTTTTCTTTTTAAATGGCCTTTTCAAAAACATAATGATGTTGTTACAGTTCTTGTTCTCATATTCTGTAGCAGTGGGAGGAGTGATTGAATCCATCTCTGAGCAATAAGCTTTCTAGCCATGCTATAACTTTCAGAGTTATAATAATAGGTTTAGGACTACTTCACTATAGAGAGCATAGCAACACGTGGAATCAGATCAGGGGGGAAACTGAAAATCTCAGGGACCTTGAAGAATAATTGCTAGAACTTCATTCCAGAATAACCCTAGGGGTGGGAATTCAAAGATTATAGGGGTAGTCTGCCATCTTCTACGTCAACATTTTGGACATTGGGAGTCTATCTTATACCAAAACCTATTAATGCGAAAGTAAGGGACGTTAAGTATGCTCTTATACCAAACCGATTGTGAAAGAATGGGAGTTCTTATACGCTTTATGTAAAACATGAGTAGACGAAACCTCTATGGCTTCACTATACAAGAAGACCAGTTTAGGGAGCCCCAATAATTTCTGGCCATTGACTATTCTGTAATAGGACCAATATCCACTTGTCTTTGAATGGGCTGTGGAGACATTATGGAGTATGTTCATTATATAAGACGTTGATAGACCACCTGCTTGTTTCCCTACTAGGGGAAATTGTTCCACAAATATTGGTTTTCAATAGACAGGAGAGATTGGTTGGACCATTTCATTAGTTTTTTGCTTGGTAAGGTCCACTGTGTGTATTAATTGTTAGTTATTGATAGAATATATCTATAACGAAGTTTTTAGAAACAGCTCCATTCATAAGATGATTCCCTTAGCGGAACTGTTCAACATATTGGTTTCAAAGATCAGGATATGGATTGTATGGACCATATCTTAAGCTTTTTTGCTTGGTGGGGTGTGAGTCTTATTGTAGATATTGATTGAATATTCTTGTAGGATATCAAATTATTCTTCTATTTGATCAAAGCTTTTGTATTGTGAAATCTGCTTGGATTTGGAAAACTGTTGATAAGCCTTAGATCACTCCAAGCTCTGAAAACTTTTTACAAATTTTATAGAATTCAGGGACGTTTTGGGTCTAGACCAGATAGGAGTATATTTGGTGTAAGCCGGGAGGAACTTACATGATAGACTTTCCTCTGTACCATAAATTGTACATTGTAAACATGGGAAAATTAAGAGGTTGAAACGCCCAGACATTTTCCAAGGCCTCCAGAATACAACAAAGCGTCTTAGGCCGCTGCTAAAATGGAGCCATAAGATTTTTCCTACTGAGCCAATTCCTTTTCTCTTATTATATCCCACCCTCACATAAAAGTGTATACCTACTGGGCGGCTATGAATAGTAGAGCCAGGCGCCTTGTGGGGATGGCAAGAGCCACCCACAGTCTTATCTATTTGAACGTGTTTTAGCCCTATTCTGGGCCGTGACAACTTTTTACAGCAACTTACATCTGAACTTACTATTGTATTTTCTGAAATAAGAAAGTTGGGTTCCACACCGGGAGCTATGGATTCTATAAGGGATGTGGGGAATAGCAATCATTTTAAATTAAGTTTCCCACAGGCCTACTGACGGGGGTAACCGGACAGTCAAGTTTCCTCCAAGGAGACATGTAAGCACAATAGAGGAACGCTAGTGCATTTTAGCATTGTTTTTTAGATGTAAAATGCCCTGAATCTTGAATGTGGTTTTTGTGCGCTCATGTTTGGTTGCATTATGGAACTGTGGACATTACTAAGTGCAATTAGATATAGGCTAGAAGTAACAGAAAAGTCGTTTAGATATCATGTCAGTGAATAGAAAAACTTGGCAGTGATATTGCTTGGTGGTGACCACAGGTACCCAGCAATACCTGTACTGTGCTGCGCTCTTGCTGTTGTATGTAGAATAAAGGAATTTAGCAAGGATTAGAGAGATTTAAAAACAGAGCTGCATTGCTACAGATGTGATCATTGATATTGGAGGACAGATCCCATTTAAGTTACATTTAGGGCTGTGGAGTCGGAGTCGTGGAGTTGGAGTCAGTGCCTATTTTGCAGGAATCGGATTCGTCATAAAATGGACCAACTCCGACTCCCAAAATATATAATAAGTTGGTTTCCTGTTAGTTCGATGCAGTTGCAAAGAGCAAGAGGATATTCGGGGCCGGACCAGTAGCTACTGCTCCATATCTTTCTAGCCTCATCACTTGAGGAGTGTAATTGATGACATGGAGCAGGCAAAGCGATGCCCCCAGGGGAAGGATTATGCTCCCCATGGCAACCAGTTTTCAGAAAAATTTTTTCACCTTGTTTTCAAAGTAGATGAGTTTAAACAGTCACATCAACAACTGGACTGTGTGATGAGGCAGATTCCTTTTGTCCCTGACATTGTTCAGGAGGTGTTGCCCACCCTGTAGGGTCACCACTTTACCCCAACCCAAAGTTAGTGTAGTGATGGGCGTTTCATCTAGCCAGAACATAATGAGCTTCAGTTGTGAGGTCATTTGTATGCAGGATCTGTTGGGGCAAATACTTTTTCAGGATCAAATTCAGAGACTCAAACAAATGTTCCTGCAGTGTTTTGCATATTTACAATTTTTTGTGTTCTAAATTCAATCCAATATATATATTTTACACTGACAAGCATAATGGTACATTGTTTTGAACTTGTGATTTCAGGCCTACCACCCAATATCTCTCCATCCACTAACAGCTTTGTACATAGGCTACTGTAATTTTATAGTTTAGTCCCATTCTTACCTATCTTATACATAAATTTGACTTGCAAAGTCATTTAGCTTCTGCTTAGTTACAGTGTTGATCCTAAAAATTCAAAGCTGATTAATTTTTATTATTTTGTTTGGATTTGGGAAATCCAACTTTTGGTTTTTCAATACTGCCGGAATCCTTATGGGCTCGGGATCAGATTCAAGCATATTTTGACCAAAATCCTGATCAAGGTCTCTTCTACACATTCCCAAATGTTGGTGCAGAATGGACTTGGATCACAAATACAGTTTTTTTCTTCAACTCTAACACTCAAGTGTTATAATCGATCAAAACTTTGTTTACCCTTTAGCATTGTCAGTGTATGTACCTCCTAAACTTGTTGACTTATTGTATCCTAAGGTGAATAAAATGCCTGATGTTACCATTTTACTACACAGTAAAGTTTTCACTAAAACATGCGCCGTGTATGAGGGAAGTAAGGAGTCGGAGTCAAAGAGTTGGAGTAGGGAGTCGGCGGTTTGGTAATTTAAGGGAGTCGGTGTCGGGGCCTTCGGCTTGCCGACTTTCACAGGCTGGTTACATTTTGTGGATGTTCATGACCAAGCTGTTAGACACTATTATACACAAATAGTAATGGCAATCCCACTAATTCAGTCGGGCGGCAGGCCTCTTACATTTGCTTGTCTCCCAGTGATCTTAAGGTCGTGGGTGCAGTACTTCTTGGCTTAGTAGCCATAGCTCCAGATTAAACATCAAGACTTCTAGGCCTTTTAGCTCAGATCAAGTGTGGTATCTGATCTCATCATTGGTTATGGCCTGAAGCCACTGACTGAACGGATAGGTGCACACTGGGGATTTGTTCCGGGTGTACTCAGAGCTGCATTATACATGGAAACTGCAGGTGACCCCAACCCCATGAGGTTTTGAGGGGGATTTGAAAGTCCAAGGTGCAACGTTTGCTAAGGACTGGTGTTTATGTGGGTGTGGGATTTCACTCGGTTGATGGCACTTTGCACTTCCACTATTCACGTCCTATTGAGCACATCCCTCTTTTACCAGGCTTTCTGGCAAAGTGGATATGAGGTATTCACTGCACACATTCATATTTATTTTTTATGTTGTTTGTCACTAAGGGATGTGGTGCCCTTTTGACGACCCCCTCATGGATTCTACATTGGGGAATGTGTGGCTATCAAGTTCCTCTATGGAGAGGCCAACCTTATATTTGAGCCACTTGGGTGACACTCCTAATTATGCCAGCTGATACCAAGAGCAAGACTGGGTCTCCCTTAACTTCCATGAAGAGAGGCCACTTTTCCCAAGACCTTGTACTTTCTGTCCCAGACGGGGATGGGAATAAGGTTAAGAAGAGTCCCTGCTCCTTTCAGAGAGGGCTTGTGATAAACACGTTTTACGCACTGTGTGGGCTTTCAAAAGAAAAAAAAATCAAGGGACTGCACTAAAGCTTAAACTATACTCCATTACACAGTGGATTGCCAAAAGAGTGTTGTCCTATATTGTGAACGTCATTCTACTTCTGTCTCTGTACTCCTTAGTAATTAGTCAAACAGTGCAAATTAATAGAAAGAAACGTAATTCAGGTTTGTGCACTGAGACAAAAAAAACCTCCACATTTTGCTAGGACCTCTATATTAGAAGGCAGAAGCTCTAACCACTCAGCTACCTTGTAACTACTCCCAGCTTTTTGCATAAACAGACCTTTGCTTGACTAGAGTGAGCACATTCTGTGGGGGACAGTCACTAGGTGATTTCAGGCTGCTGGGTCACATGTTAAGCAGTTCAAACAAATCATGCATGTCCCCACTTTGAGTGGTGCCAAACCTTTCCCACCAGGGAGTGTCTTACCATTTTTTCTTCTCTTGCTTACTAGATCAGATGAGGCTGTTACTATGAAACTGCCTTAAACAACTCTGGACTATCAGCTGACCAAGCACACATGTGAACGTGGTTGACTGCAAGCTCTTGAATGACAGATTTTCCCTGGGCGTCACCATTTAGTATTGATGTCTGGTTGCTGTCTATACTGGTAGCTGGAGTTGTGTCTTGGGAGCTCATAGCATTCAGTCCTGCTTTGGTTACCTATCTGTTCCCAGATATTAGGTGTTTGTCTTACTCCTCTGTTGCTTCTGTGTCAGTCTTGCTGTGTTCTTCTTGGATTCTCTTTGGTAGTTTTGAGTTGATTGGGTAAGACCAGCATAGTAGTGAGGGTCTTTGGTAGGGATATTTTTCAGGGTATAAGATATGGTATGAGGTGTCTGGTGTTGTAGGGTTGATTTAGCGAAAGCGTTAGGGGCCGAGTCAGGTAATGTTAGTGTTAAGGGTAAGGTGTTTTTTTTGGTGTCTTTTTTCTGGTTTCCAGTTTTGTATCCTTCCATCTCCATATGGGACCTCTGTCAATCGTCCACTTGCTGTGCATTGGCGGGTCTCTCATTAGCTATACACGATTCGTTAGATCTATTCCTGGTTTACAATTTTCTTGCATACCATGCCAACCAGCTTCATTAACACTCTTGGTCTATTGAACTGCGTAATACTCCAGGGCAGACAGTAACTCACGGTTGAATGGAGACCTACAGATTGTGTCTACCCTGTAAGAGAGTTTGATCCCATGTAGTGAGAAGTGGTATTTTGGGGGATGAGAGCCAAAACTGGATGGGAAGACCTCTGAACGACAAGAGCCCAGAAGCTGCAGAAGAGGTGCTGACCAAGCGCCACAGCCAGACAATCCTCAGACACAGTATGGTCCAGAACAGCCTTCTATGTCCTGGGTGTGCAAGAAGGAGTTGGGAGAGAGGGACACTCGTTGCTTACACTGGACTTCAAAAGCTCGAAGGGGTTCTGGATGATGGAGGATCCATACCAGTGTGGGTCAAATCGCCTTTCACCCCCAGACTAGTTTGGTTAACATCCATTGAAGTCCAGATCAAGGGCCACAGGTCTCTGTAAAACCACCAGGTGATGATGTGTGTTAGTCAGCCTGGATGGTTGCACAGTCTCTTACAAAGGGCGAGCATGTGGAGCTTCAGTGATAGAAAGGAGACCTCCGGACGGTCAATGCCGCAAGGGAGGTATTCCTCCTGTAGACGAAATGTTGGAAGCTACTTCTGCACTAAAACGTTACCTTACCATAGCACGCCAAGTGATAGGATCTGGTTATAGGAGGATGACTGTGGGCAGCTCCAGAGACACCGGTTACTGCAGCCCATTCCCAGTTGTTCTCCCAACCTTCTATCTGCGTAGGCACAGGTCTACCCCTAAATTTTAATTATATATCTATAGTTCATGTTTTCTATTTATGCTGAAATGTAAATATGTACAGTTTTATGTAAATTTTATAATGTGCATTGATGCTGGAGACTAAGGACTGGTTCCTGCCGAGAAGGAAAGGCAAGGGTTTGACCACCCCCTGCAAACAGTAGTATGTGTTGTGTACTGTAACTTGTATTAATGTATATAGGGATAAAAAGGGGTTAGGAGGACTAGGTATATTTTAATGGGAAAGTGAAAGATCCAGGAATTGCAATGTGGAGCAACTAAGATATATGTAGAGAAGTGCTGTGTACCCTTGTATGTATTCTCTACCTAAAAGAGAATTGTGCATCATGGGGACCTGCTGTTGTGAGTTGTGGTGAGTAAAGCCTGCAATATCCCAGCTGAGAGTCTCTGTGGTTCCTTCTCTGCCAGTGCACTACACCTCCAGGCCAACATTGGTAGGCCTGACCTCCATGCACACCCCACTACACAGATGTATCTACCTGCCTGGGACCTGCCCCCTCATCATCTACCTTCTCCTGCACCTTTACAGACTCATTTCAACCCCCTTAAATTTGTACAATACTACCTTTTACTGGTTAGAGCCCCTGGTAGCCGCTTTGCCGCATGGTGTGAGGGGATGACACCCTTTATTATATAACAGATCAGCAGCTGAGCTCTAGTTGTGGAGCGCTGAGCGGCAGGGATCACTCTGATCTTGGTCACAGAAAGAAGAAATTCACACAAAAAAAACCACACAGCACAACAAATATTCTAATTTAAAAATTTAATTCTAAATAGCACACCCAACAAAAAACACTAAACAATACCACACTCGCCTGATTAGCAACCTCAAAGCGTGTTACCCCATACACCACACTATTCAATATCCCACCGATCTCAGGACATAATCCTTCCACTTCTTTTTACACTTTATTATTTTATTCCTCGCGCATCATTATTTCTGTACGCTATTTGAGTCTGACAGTCTATGTAAAATATAACACGCACCCCCCCCCCCCGACCATTCCCAATAGACACCCCTCCTCCCAACTCGCAATTATCCTGTCTGTAAACTTCTACACGCTACACCCATCCCAAACTACTCATAGACCTCCCCACCCGTAAACTCCCCCTTCCCAACTAAATTTACACAAAGTAAAAAACTAATAATTAGAAAAGGGTTTTGGTACCCGTTGACTTACCAAAAAGAAAGGCATATGGGGGGGTTTTTGGAGTTTTAAAGTTAAAACCGCAAAAAAACCCACTGAACTGGGGTTTCCCTTGCCAGTAAAACCCCTAAAACCAAACATTTACCCGACCTCCATCCCCACCCCCCTCAAAATGTACTCCGCCGGGGGCCTGCACTCATCTTTCCCCTTTTGCCCCGACCCTTTAAATTTAAATTTAAAATTTTACCACAGGGCCATGTAGCGTGCCGCCATGTGTGGTGGGAAGGCCCCTTAATTTTTTAAAAATCAGAGTGACTTATTTGGAGCCTGGCGGAGGGAAATCTGTTTGGACAAAAAGAAATTACACAAAAAAAAAACCCAAAAGAAAAAATACTTTTAAAATTTAATTTAAAGGGAGAAATTAATTCCAATATTTATAAAGGCTTGAAGATAAAGGGGACAATACCAACCCTTTTATGAACCCAATTTAGGAATAAAGGGGTCCAGAGCCGTTTATGTTAGAGAACTCCGTTTGTCCTGGAAAAGGGGGTCCAAATGACAGAAGAACAAGTCTGGGGACGGTTTTTTAAACCCCCCGGGGGGCCCCCCGAGGCAGGGGGGGGAAAAACCCCCTTAAAACCCCGCACCCCCCACAGCGAACCCCCCTTTTAAAGGGGGGGTTTTTCATAGTGAAGCATGTGTAATAAACTTGGCAATCTGTGGGAAGAGAGGTTCATGTAATTTTGGGGAGACCAGTTTTAAATTGTTGTAATTTGGGGGATTTTGTTTGCAATTGTTTTCGGGGGTTACATTGTGATTAGTTATTTATAAAAAAACTAAAAAAACTGCCTTTTACACTAACCTTTATACCCCCTAAGGATTGGGGGGGGTTTGAGTTTTGTTTTGTAGTGCAGCCCGGCCCCGGGCCTGACAGCTAATTTGGCCCCGATTTATTACCTTACCGGGTCCCACCGGCCTGAGCTGGCCCCCTTGATATTTAATAGGCACCATAGAAACCCCTATTAAGGGGGGGGCGTACAGGGGGCCTTCATTCACACAGACTTCCTCTACCCAGCACTAAAACTCCTCCGAATCCGAAATGTGATGGGGAAACCCAAAAGCTTAACACCCCAGAGGATTGGGGCCCCATCCTGCATCACACTTGTGCCATGAGGCAAGCCCCCGAGATTAGAAGAGGCAAAAAAAGGAGACTCCAGGCGGCAGATGTGAGGATTCGCTTGCTCCCAAATTTGGTGAAAAAACCCCGGGGTTTGTCTCTTCATTTAAAAGGGGGAGACAAGAAGGTTCAGGATTGAAAAACTTTTTTCCAATTTGTGTCTTTAGCCCCCTATGGAAAATCAGTGTCGTCTTTCAGATCTCACCCCCAGGATTTTCGTCGTGTGCTTAAGACCTACCGAGATTCAATTATTGACGCGTTTTTAAACCCCCAAAAATACGAGGTATGGAGGCAGGTCTCCCTGGGGACAGCCCAGCGCCCCCCCTCAGTAAAATTCTCTGCTTGAAGCGCCAAAAAAGTTCAACAAGGAAAAACTTTTGTTCTTGAACAATCGCGGCAAAAAAACCTGTTGGGAACTTTCCCAAATGTTGTATTTCATTATAGAGCTTGAAATAATTTAAAGGGGGGGCTTGAGGGCAATGAAAAGAGGAGCTCTGATTGGTTGCTATGGGCAACAAACAAAGTCTTAAGGGAATTAACTACAAAAATGGAGACTAATTGGAATTAATGGATATTGTTCTCATTCATTAACACTAATTTCTGTTTTTAGAATCTACATTTCCTCTTCCTACAATATCATCCTGCCCAGTCCAGAAAAGGAACAATCACACAAGGGGGTTTCCCCAAAGATTTTGGGGGTGTTGTGCAGTTCTGATCTCTGTCCCCCCAGCTCAATGATTGTAGGAGTAAAAAACCTGGACTTGTCCTCTAATGTAAAGTGGAAAAAAAGGATGGTGAGGTGAGGATTTAGTACATACCACACCCATTGGCATAATGTGGGGTTGCTTGAGGTCATGGCCCTGTGATGTCATCAGAGCTCCCCCCTGTGTTTATGTTTTTCAATTTTACAACACTAAGTTTTTAATTAAAAAAATGGCGGGGCTAATTGGAATTTGTGAATATTGTTCTTATTTTTTTAACACAAATCTTGTTTGAATAAATTTCCCCTTAAAGATGACATTTAAATAGTTTTATCCAGGTTTTACCATAGTTACAGTCTTACACCTGAATGGATAAAGTGTTAGTAATACCAGAATGCCGCTACAATAAAAAGGCCGTATCCGGTAAATGATAAGGGGTGCAGCACTCCCCCTCTAATAGTGATTGATGGGGGAAAAAATTTGGGTTTGACCCTACACATTAGTAGTGCTGGTCCCCAAAATTTACAAATTCTAAAGCCTTGATGTAATGTGTATGGGGGAATGAGGACCCAGGGGGATATTAATAGGGAATGTAGTAAAAAATCATTTCCCTTCCCCAATATCCTCCTGACAACACAGAAAGGACAATCACAAGGGTTTTCCTAAGATTTTTGGGGGTGTTTTGCAGTTCTGTCTCTTCCTCCCCGTAATGGGTAGGAGTCTACCCGGGCTTGTCCTTAATGTGAAGGGGACAAGATGGTGGGGGGTAGGGGCTTTAGTACATACCACAACCCTTTTTGGGGAATCACTGGTGTCTGTGAGGTCATGAGCCCTGTGATGTCATCAGAGCTGACCCTGCTGTTTTATGGATCAAGTTTACAGTAGTGACTGAATTCATTATAAAATGGGGGGTAATTGGAATTTATGAATATTGTTTTTATTTATTAACACAAATCCTGTTTTTAGAATCTACATTTACCCTCAGAGATGACATTTAAATAGTTTTATCCAGGTGGATAAAAAGACAATCTAAAATCAACATTTAAAAACCCCCCTCCCAAAACCCATTGGCGAGCAGCTGTAGGATTCCCCTCGACGGTATTTGGGGGAGTGCTCTTTTCCATGACCACATTTCTCAGAGTGGTCAAAAATCTGGAAGATTTTCAGCCCCCCTTGGTCAACCTTACACCTTTTTGGGGGTTTTTTTTCTACTAATGCGGGGAAAATGTTTTTGATTTATTGGCCTCCGGGTAAAAATGAGGTAAGCCTCCCCCAAAACCATCCCCACCTTATACCGAGGTCAAACCCCTTTTGTCATCTGAGGCGGAAATGTCTAGAGACTGTCTAAAACGCATAATAAATTTGGTATAAAGTATGGACGCCATTATTTTTGCCACAAATTGTGCCAGAATTCTACTGTAACGACCTTAACAAATGTGGCCTCTGTGTGTCTTTTCATGTTAATAAATCAGGGTTATGTTCTCTTGGTTATGAATATACCGGGCCCATACATTTTGCATCATCCTTTTTGTATTACTCGAAAATAAGACCGAATATATCACGAAAAAAAGGCAAGAAAATGAGTAGAATAACCGAGTCTGAAAAAGTGTTATGGTGTTCAAGCCTGCGTGTAATAAAAATGTGCCCCTAGCATGTAGCGTAGGTTCCCACCTGAATTTGGGTCACCTTGCTGTGGTAGGTGGGCATTTACAGTTTTGATCAAAAATGTACACTAAAAACCTCACATTTTTTCATATATTCCATAGTAGTAGAAACGCTGTTCCAAAAAATTTTATGTCTTTTTTGACCGTTTTTTGTGCCTATGAGTGCTACTGATATTGTGTTGTGTTTGCAAAGCTTTTGACTGTCACACCAGTGTGCACCTGTATATTTATTCTCCAAAATGGATGTGCTGACCAGATTTTGTTTTTTACATTTTGGTGTACGACTGGTCATACTTCTATAGAACTGGGCTAACCCCAGTTTTTTTTGTTTATGAGGGGGAAAATCCAAAAAGGGGGCACTTTTTTGGAAAGGCTCCCTTTTGGGGTCACAAGGAAAAAAGGGGAAAGCCCTGGTTGGCCTGAGAATGGGAGACCTGGGAATTTTTATTTGCATTGAAAAATCCTCAGAAAAAAGCGAAAAACAGGAAAAGAGAGTTTAAAGCAAGAGGCAGAGTATAGGAGGCATGACAATTAAAAATATGGCATAAGGGGGACCCTATCAGCATAAGGGAAAGGACATATGAAGCGGCCTGAAGTGCCACAGTCTCAGGTGTGAGATGTCCGAGCCTGGACCAGGGAGATTTTGCTGTAAAAGCTTAGCAGACATGTCGTGCAGATAGCAGAGGCCCAAGGATGGCCAAGCGTGTGCGCGATTGTAATGAAAGCCCTGGATTCCCGAATTGCAGAAGGAGAAAGGGGTCGCGCAAGCCAAGGTAGTTTTTACTTTTACCCTTTTACCCAGAATTGTTCCCGGTTAAGGGAACAGGGACTTGTGTAGATGCAAGATCTCATTGTAGAAGGCCCAGACTCAAAACATCGAAAATATTGCTGGGCCGTGTCCCATTTCCAAAAAGCGGTGGGGGATCTGCACTATAGTTCTTTTACTAATGATGTTGTTCGGGAAGCAGGTTCCGATTCAATTACAAGCACCCAACCTAGGAAGTTAGCGGCCTATTGGAGTTACTAATAGGAGGGTAGGTTGTAGGTCCCCTGTGGTAGTGATGGTGTTGATAACGGTGCTGTCCCCTTTTGTCACCAAGACCCCTCACCTATGCTCCTCTCATTCGCTGGTGATGGGCGATACAGGGAGGTTTGAAATGGCAGAAGGGGCCCCACAAAGGGTGCCAGGGGAGGCCCCTGGCTCCATAGCACTGCTCTTTGCCTTGTTTGATGAACTGGGTGGGTTTTTCCCCAACCCCACACGGGGCGCGCACAGGACCTTTTCCAGAGCTAAAACCCCTTTATGCCCCCTCCAAAGGGCTTCTTAAGACAGGCGACAAAGTATGAATCTTTGGGGTTACCACCGCTGGTTTTTGTTTCCCCAAACACCTCACAGTGGTCGGCAGCAATATAAGCCTTTGTAGGTCTCGGTCTTTTGCCAGCACCTCGATGTTCAGTCCATTGTGGAGCTGCAGTCTCCTGTGAGACCAGGCTCGCAGGTCCGGGCGGTGAGTTAGGCCGCAGTGTGGATAGACACTTCATAATGTCACAAAAATAGTTGTAGGGTCGGGGGAACATCCCTGCAAAACAATGGGGTCTAAATGGGAGTAATTGATTATCCCAGATGTTATACATGACGATAGATTAACCAATGGTGAGCAGGAGCTCTGTTGAGATGTGTCTGTTCTCCTTAATGTCCAGGCCACGCCTCAGAAAAATGTATATTTTGAAAACAGCAAATTTTTCAAAAATTTTAATTTTGGTGTTCTTCACAAATAAATGGAGACCGTATCAGCCAAAAACTACCACTAATATAAAGTACAAAAACATCACCACACTTTATTACCACATAAAGTGACATGTCAGATTTCAAAAACAAGACTCCATCACCAAGGCCAAAGCTGGCTGCATCCTAAGGGGTTTTACCATGAAGTAAAATTGACGTGAGAATCTTGCAAATTAAATAATAAACATTTTCACCATTTTTAGAAATTCTGCACCATTTTTGTTTTAGCTGCTTCCTTAGTGATCCATAGTGTACAGCTCGTCTCCAGGGGATACGACCAGTGATGAGAGCTCCTCAGTCCTGGCTGCACATGCTCAGATATCACTTCTCGTCTCAGGCAGCTACAGTAAGACTATCATGTGCTTAGTAATCACACACACTCACTGCTGAGCGCGTATTCAACCCAAGTGCTGGTCAGCGAGTGCCCCAATTATATAGCCTCTCATACCCCCCACTTTGGGCTCCCGTGTTCCAAAGAGAAGTGTGAGCAAATGTGAACACCTTTTCATAGTTACATAGTTAGTACGGTTGAAAGAAGACACGTGTCAATCAAGTTCAACCAAGGGTGGGGAAAATGTGGGTGAGGTAGAGAGACAAGGACATTAAGCCCAGCCTCATCACTGGTTAATACCCTGGAACCCACAAGGCAAGAACCAATCTGCTCCAGTGGAGACCCCATCTCTAACCCCAGAGCCTCCACCAGCCAGGATCCAGATTTTTACATAGCTACATACGCATTAATGTTCTTTAGTTCCAGGTAGGTATCTAAGCCTTTCTTGAAACTCTCTACAGTTCCTGCCGTGACCAGCTCCGCAGGCGGCTATTCCACAGATTTACAGTTCTTACAGTGAAGAACGCTCTTCTCCTCTGGAGATTGAATCCTTTTTTCTCTAGTCGAAGGGAATGTCCCCTTGTCTTTTGAGGGGGCTTCACTTGAAATAATTTTTCCCCATACTTTTTGTAGGGACCATTTATATTTTAATATAAATTAATCATGTCCCCCCTAAGCCGTCTTTTCTCAAGACTAAATAAGTTCAATTCTACTAACCTCTCCTCATAACTAAGATGCTCCATTCCCCTTATAAGTTTGGTTGCTCGTCTTTGTACTCTCTCTAGCTCCATTACATCTCTTCTATAAATTGGGGCCCAGAACTGAACAGCATATTCTAAGTGAGGACGCACAAATGCTTTGTACAGCGGTAGAATTACATCCTTCTCCTGCAGCTGAACACTATGCTTTATAGGATCAGACCTGCAAAAGCAATGGCCAGATGGACCTAAGGGGCGGACAGTGAAATTTATTTTATGGGCTGCAATGGTCCAATAGAAAGTCTTACATTAGGTAGTAGAAATTGAGCGCATTCTCTCTCAGGCAGCCACAGTAAGTCTATTCCCTGCTTAGTAATCGCACACACTCACTGCTGAGCAAGTGCTCAACCCAGGTGCTGTTCAATGAGTGCCCCAACTATATAACCTCACATATAGTACCTCCCACTTTGGGGACCCCGTGTTCCAGAGGGAGTGTGACACATAAACCCAATTTAATACACCCATTTATTCTGATCCATTAGTCAGTTCCCCAATAGAAACCAATAGTAGGAAGTACAGAAAAGCAATGGAAGTGTAGTGAGATTGCACAGACTGTACAGACACATAGCTTGAGCTAGGAGCTGTATACATAAAGTGGTAGAGGAATCTAAAACACTTTCATGTTAGATGTCTTTGAGCAATTTAAATTTGATTTCATACCTAAAACTTGTTCTAAGGATAGGAGCACACGCATTGGTGTGGACAAGGCCAATATAGCAGTTTTTTTTTCTTAAATGGTTTTGCGGGAAATTTGCAGGTAAAAGTTTTTACCCGGCAATGGCGTATTTTTTGGCAAACATTTAACAAAAAGTGTAAAAACTATAATGTATATCCATTGTGTTCAAAGAACGAATCCAACCAGTTCAGCTGTGATTAGGCCAACATACAATGTGAGGGCGCATGGTCACTCCCGCCGGCCAACGGTTGGAAACAGGAACAAGAAAATGGCTTAAAGTCCAAATAGCCGGAACCATTTCTTAAAATAAATCAAAAACTTCTTTAAAACATATAGATATCCAAGTGGTCAGACAGACTGACGCGTTTCAGGTAAGAGTAGCAATGAAAACGAATACTCTAACCCGAAGCACGTCAGTCTGTCTGACCACTTGGATATATATATGTTTTAAAGAAGTTTTTGATTTATTTTAAGAAATAGTGTCGGCTACTTGGACTTTTTAAGCCTTTTTCTTGTTTCTGTAAAAGCGGAGATGGAAAAACCACACAAGATGGATACTGTAGCCTTTTATAAAGGTGGTGGTCACGGAGCAGGCTTCTAGCAGCCAGTCTGTCTGTATAATTCATCCTGCTGGATATGAATGGAGCCATAACCTGTGGCTCTAGTAATCAGATTTTTTAGTCATAGCGACCTAATATGATTGTTCTGATGCAGAGCTCCAGGCCAGTAGAACAAACCCTTAGGCTATGTCTACACAGCACAGGATTACAGGCGGATTTTCGGGAGATTCAGTATTTAAAGTCCGCCAAAAATCTGCCTAGTCAGTGCCCCATAGACCTCAATAGAAAATAATGGAGTCTACACAGGACGGATTTTCTATTGTCGGATTTGCAAACCGCTGGCATCTGCCGGAATTTAGAAGATGTTCTATCTACGGATGTTCTACGGATAACAAAGGGGACGTTCTACCAATTTCCCAGATAGTATCACAGATGATGTAACGTTCCCAATAAGACGCCTTTTACTTTCCATAGTATTACCCAAACTACTCAGATAATAATAACTTAGATTCCCAGATACGAGGGGCTGCTGATAAGTCTTTGGCTTTACCCAGAAAGAAACGAGATGGGAAGATTTAAACTTTACATTTTTTTCCACATTTCTCTCCACTGATGTCAACACACTTCTTACATCGGTTTCAGGTTCTGTAAGCCTTGCAAAATGAAGGATTTTTGGTTGTGCCTCAAACCAGTCATCCAAGCAGCCATGGCATCAAAATGGTTTTGAAATTTGTTTCCCTTTGAGATGTTTTTCCCCAGGTTTGGGAAAGATGTAGTCGGAGGGAGCTAGATAAGGTGAAAAAAGGAGGGTGGTCAACACGCTGGAAACCTAGCTCCCCCAGTTTTGCCGTGGTCATTTTTCAGTGTGAGCGGAGGCGTGTTTTGCAGGAAAAGTTTCCCTTTTTGGACACTTTTTGGCCTTCAGAGCGCTTGTTGGTCCAAATTAAGAAATGCCTTGCATTGATGGTGAAACTTTTTTGAAGGTTCCCTGCAGCACCCCCCCCTTAATCCCAAACCTCCCATCACCTATGGCTGATTTTTTCCCCCTGAATTCTTTGGAAAGGAGAACCACTGTGCCTCCATTCTTTTGACTTTCGGGTTTTTTGGGTTACAAATAATCCAGGTCTCATCCTAGTGCCCAGTCGATCCAGGAATTTTCTTATCAGTCCAAAAAACGCTGAAAAAAGGCCGGGAAAAATTTTTCACTCGCAGCTTTTCTGATTGTTTTTCAAACTTTGGGGGACCACCTTGCAAGCTTCTCAGTTCAAAAACATGGATAATGACACAAAACTTCACGAAAAACCCCCGTGATGTTTTTTTTTTCCCTTTAGCTAAAATTTCCCGATTCCCGTATGAGGTTGTCACAGCATTGACTTTTCATACAAAAACAACTTGGCGCCCCAGGTCCTCTCTGGTGCTAAAGGGGCCCCTTTTAAATTTGGCAACCCGTTCTTAACTGTGAATTAAGGGACAGATCCCCAATGCCTGCGACATTCAAAATGAATTCCTTCGCGGTTTCCTTGCAGAAACAAGAATTTTATCACCCCCAGCTTCATTTGCGGGAAACATCCCCTTTTACCCTCCATTTTCTTTTCCCCGTTTTTGCCGAGATCACTGTTGCATCAGCAAAAAACACAACATTTTGAAAACCTTATGACAAAAGGCTTTGTGGGGTGTTCCCAAAAAAAACACAAGCCCAAAAACTTATCACACCCTCGCATGATATCTCATAAGATCTTGCCTCATTCAATCATAAACCTTTCCAAAACGTTTCCCTATAATAATAGGCCCCTACTTTTTTTTGCAACTTTCCATTTTTTCGTTTTTTCGACAATGTTTGGGCTTTTTATCAAGGACAAGCCCTGCTGGTATTGATTTATCCATTAAAAAAAAGTTGCGGCTATTGGGGTTTATTTATGCCCTCTTTTGGTAAAATGCTTATTAAGCTTTTTTGATGGGTTTGTATCTTTCCATCTGCTATTTTGTTTTACATCCAAAAATTTTTCCCGTTTTTCCCTGAAAAACCTTTTATTATAGGAGAAACGTCGGGTTTTTATTCTTGAATGAGAAAAAGCTATTTTTAGAATCTACACTTCTGGGAATCAAAATTTATTATATTGAAAGTTAGGGTTATACTAGGGAAAGAAAAAGCCGTCTTTTTTGGGGGACGTTACATATCTGTGATACATCGGGGAAAATTGTTAGAACGTCACCTTTGTTTCCGTCAATATTTATCCATATCTTCTTAGGAATTATGATTATCCTTGAAAAAAAAACAAAAAAATGTGAAAATCAGCTCCCCCAGTCTTCCACTGAGTTCAGCAAAACACCGGTCGAAGTAGACCCCAACCCCAAAACATCCAGGAAACAAAAGAACCAGCTGGCTGCAGAGAAATTTGAGAAAAACCTTTTTTAAAATTTCTTTAAAAAGGTAAGTCCTACTTGGAAAACACAAGACAATTTAAAGAAATTTTGGCCTTTGTTATCTGGTTTCCCTAATAACGGTTTTGGATATTTTATCCTTACTCATAGTCTAGCTGCTATTCCAATAGAACACTTTTAAAAAATAAAAAACCACCTCCCTTAGTAGAAACGCAAAAAAGGGAGCATCCAAATAATTTGTGGGGGGGGTAGGATAACACAAAACATCTATATTTATACAAAACTCCTGACAAGCCCTACAAAAAAATAAAAAATTTAGATGGAAAAGAGTTTTAATAAAAATATGTAATATCTGTGTATTTTAAGCCCCTGTGGTCGGGGGTAAATCAAAAATCCAACGGGATTCCTGCTAAGAAATTTTTTTATGATGATCCCCCCTCTCAGGGGACGTCCCACTTTCTCTATTCCACAGAAAAAAAATGATGACAAATTACCTGCGTGCACTTCCTGAAAATTTTTAGAGAGGGGCCCTAAAAAAATCACTTCGTAAAATCAGAGAGATGTCCCTGTTAAACTTTGAGTGGGCCCTTTGTGCACCCAAATATTGTATGTTACCATTTTAAATGTTTTTAAATTTTCACTACAAAATTGGATTTACAATTTATATGATTTTTATGGTGTATGTTTTTCAAAAAAATTTAAAAAAAATTTTTTTTTTAGCAGTATTTACATGTGGTACGTAATTAGTCCGAACCATAAAAACCTTAGAATCCAACCTTTGTTTGTGTTTATTTTGTTGAAAAAGATTTGGGAAAGTTTTGTGCCCAATGTAGTTTTTTTTTTTTGGAAACAAACTTCCGTTTTTTGTAAAGTATGAATAACCTTGACTAGAGCAGGGGTAAAATTTTTCCAAAAAATTTTTTGGGGGACTATGGTTGTAAAAAAACAACCTCACCAGTATTTTTTGGGGGCCTATAGGTTTTTTTTTTTTCCCCTCATTTCGGTACAAAGGCGCTTTTTCTGCTTTCTGATAACCTGTTGGGGTAACGCCATTGAAGTAACCTATTCTTAACCTCCATTTCAAATTGTGGAAAAAACGCAGGTGTGTACCCGCCTTGGGCCCCTACCCCACCCCCATAAGGAACATTATTAAATAGTTCTGGGATGAACGGTTCGAAGTAAAAGGTGTGGAGCCAAGGGTTTTTTTATAGGGATAAACATAATGTTTGACATTTTTAACCCTTTAAAGGGGTGTCCCAAAAAAAATTTTTTGTTCTTTTTGGGTTCGAGGTGAAAGTTAATTCATGGGATTGAATTTAAAGAATTAACAAAAAATGCTGCCCATACCCCGTTCCCCCCTCCCCCAGCAAAGCAGATACTATATACCGCCTACAATATATGTGGGGGGAAGGGTTGCTACGAAAAAAAACTCTCCTCCCAAACGGACATAAAAATGCCCGCCAGGGAGGGAGAGAAACGTGCTCCCATAGGGGCTCCTTGTCGCTGCAGAAAGTATTGCCCATCAAATATAATGAAATTATGGGTAAGCAAATGTTCTACCACCTCTATCATATTTTGTTGTACAGAAGAGAATGAACTGTATCTTGCAAGATGATACTGTAATGCATGAACACATGGGGGGCATGCTGGATATAATCCTTAAGCACAAGAAAGCAAAAAAATTTCCCCCCAGCAAATTTGTTTTATGGATTTAAAATGTTTTGAAAACTCTAATGTAACCTGGAAAACGTACCAAAGGGTGCAAGAATGATCAAACCACTGTCCCAAAAATTCATTTAAGGAATTTAATCCCGGCCACAATGGGCCGGGGTGGGGGGGGGAGTTCCCCCGTCATTTGGGTAAAGAGTGGAAAAAGGGGGACAGGATGACAACTAATTTTTTTCTGCAATATTCTAGGGAAAATGCCCCAAAAGCCCCCTTCGCAAAATTTGTTTTAGAATTTTTTAAACCTGGTGGGTTGTTACCAAATTTTCATACACCTTTCATCTTGAAGGTTTTTAATTTTCTGTCTGTATTAATTCTGTTTAACACTACCCCTGAGCCCCCCTTTCCCCTGACCTAATTTTTATATCCGTATTGATTTTTAATTTTTGTTCTTCGCGTAGGAAAAGAGAGGGTCCCGTGTTTCAGGACTTTTCTATGCCTTACGTAAAAGGGGAAAAGGGTTTTTAACCGTTTTCAGATACCTAATAGCGGAGTGTGTTTTTAGCTACTTTTCCCGGAAATTGAGTGTGATAGAGAACGGCCAGGTTGCATTTTAAAAACGGGGGAAGCCTCGAGGAGGGTTTTTGCCTAACTCCAGATTAATAATGGAAGGGCACAGAAAGGGATACTGCTCTTTCAGGGGCTAACTCGGAGGAGGGTGGGGCGGGGAGGGAATGAGATCCCAAGAAAGTTTAATATTTTGTAAGGTGTGCGCGTTCCCCTCTCCCCGTTTTTTGCTTTTGATTCTGGTTAGAATCCAAGTCAGTAACCTTTTAGTCAAAACTGGGGTGTGGGAATGGGCCCCAAATTCCCAATGTCTTTGTTTCAGCGTAAAATTGAAGCTTTACTAGGTCTCGCTGAAACGAAAGTTTTTATGTTCATTTTTTACGGTTAAAATTTTTTTTTTTCGTGTACTGCATTTAACCCCGACAGGAAAAATTGGTCGCCAAAATCCTGATGTTAGGATAATTTAAGGGAACCCCCACTTTGCCCCCCTTCGGTTGGGAGGCGCTCGTGGGGGCCCTCCTGCATCGTCCCAATGATAAAAATTATTTTTTGGTCATACCCCACAAGGTATAGGAGATAACTTTGACTGAGCGCAAGGGGGGGACTTTCCCCACCCAAGTTTAAAACCCCCTGCCGGAAATTTGCGGGCTTAAAAAGTTCCGAAAAACAAAAAAAGGTTTTCAAAAAACTATAAAACTCCTAAAAGGCTGATAAAATATTTCTAAGGCATAGTGGCGGGGGAAGGTGCATTTCTGACCCTGAGGCGATCCTATTGCCGGGTGAAAATTTTCAAATGTCGTATACACCCCCTTTTAACGTCTATGCCCCCAGCAACGGTAATAGACCTTCCTCTCGAAATCACTAACTTTCCCAAAAACAGACCCCACCCGAAATTCCCGATAATGGGGGACTTCAAGTGGTGCCCGAGCTGGGTGGACAGAAGGGTGGGGGGAGGGGCGGTGTCCTTTCTTTGGGGGAGATGGCAGCCCGAGTGAATGTTTTTTTTTTTGGAGGGGGTGTAAATCCAATGGTAGGGGAGTACACATTTTTCTCGGCGGGACATGAGTCTTTTTTCCGATTGACCTTGGTTTCCCCCCACCACACATATAGCGTGTCCCTGACGCGCGCTTGTTTCCCAACTATTCGGACCACCTCCCTAATGATATCCTTACAATTACCACACCTTCCCCAAATCACCTAGTGGAGATTCCCGAGCAACCCACATCAGATGATTTTCGGAATTTCTCAAATCATTGGACAAGTTCTAAAAGAATGAGCTCTGTGGAAAATACTCCTCTCTTATGGTTTCCCCTAAAGCGGTGTTTCGTGGGCCCCATTTTGCTATTTTAGCAAATACGCAAAACCCCCAAAAAAAGAATTTCAACAAAATGTGGCCCTAAACCAGGCACAAGGGAAATCAAGACAAAAAAAAAAAAACCCCCGGCTGCCCAAAAAAACCAAATTTTGGAACACAAAATCTCTTAACACTTTCTGCAGGGGGGAAACTAAAAAAAACTACGCATCAAAAAAACAAATTATAGATGGGGGGAAAGAATGGGGAAACTTTTGCCAAAGCTACCAAACCATGGCGACCAGGGCCCTTAAGTCCCCCCTCAAAGCCTTTTTCACCATCCCCAGAAATCGAGCAAGCTTCGAGATTACATGAATCTTTATACAGGGCTGCCCCAAAAAAAGTCAACTCATTTTTGGGTCTCTGGATATGCCGAGTGTCAGGGCCGAAAGGTAATCTTGGAATTGAAAAACGGAGGAGGAGGTGAGGGAGGTATCGGAGGGTCGCAAACTAAATCGCCGGCCCAATGGGTTTAGCGGAAATTTTTTAAAATCTTAAAAAAATGAGGTGTCCCCCCCTCTTACCAGGCTCTAAATGAATTACATTTCTGCCTGGGGGATCCTTCTTGATGCAAGGCTATTTTTTTTACTGAAAACCCCAAAGGACCCCACCCTTTTTTGGCTTTTACGACCCATACCCTGCTCAATCAGATTTTAAAATCTTAGCAAAAATGTTAGCAATTAGGATGCAAACGGTCGTACCCCAACTTAGTCCTCCCTCCCAAAATGGTTTTGTTGCCCACCGACATTCCACACAAAACATTAGGACGGCGATAGCGGCAATAACGAGGGCTAGGCTCGACGACCATCCCAATGCCATGCTCCTAAGTCTGGATGCAGAGAAGGCCTTCGACAGGGTGTCATGGCCTTATTTAGATGCCACCTTGTCGAAGAGGGGCTTTGGAAATAGATTTGCGGCCTTTATTGACCATCTCCAATCCAACTCTGTCACCTCCCTGATCCTCAACGGCCATGTATCACAGCCGATAGACATGTTCAGAGGCACAAAACAGGGATGTCCTCTGTCACCGCTGCTCTTCAATCTCTCCATTGACCCCCTTCTCTTTCACATCACCCAGTCACCTATTTACAAAGGAATCAGCTTCTCACAGGTTAAGGTCGCCGCATATGCTGATGATCTTCTTCTAATGCTGACAGATCCAAAACACAACCTGAATACGGCTCTGGTCGATTTTCAGGAGAAGGGGTTCATGTCAGGGTATAAAATCAACGTGGATAAAAGCGAGGGGATGCTACTCAGGGGACCAGTGACACCCACATGGTCCAGCACGTACTCAATAAGGTGGTGCACGTCAGCAATGAAGTACCTAGGGGTTTGGCTAACAAGGTCGCCAGACTGTTTACAGCAAAAAAACCTGGGTATGTATATGGAAAGACTCCCGGTCACGTTAAAGAGCTGGTCAAAAATCCCTCTATCACTTATGGGGCGCTGCAACCTCATCAAAATGGTGGAGTTTCCACGACTACTATACATTCTGCAAATGCTTCCCGTGTATCTTAAACCTAAAGATGAGAAATTCATAAACATGCTGTACCGGCGATTTATATGGGAACATAAAAAAGCCAGGATCCCTTTACATATCCTCCAGCAGCATAAGCTGAATGGTGGCCTGGGCTTCCCAAATGTGCGATTATATAACTTGGCATCCGTGGGGCGCTTCGTTGCTGATTGGGCCCAATCCACCAACAGGTTCACTGATAGTGCCCTGGACCAGTGGCTTGTGCCGGGCGTTTCCTTATTAAATTTCTTACATCTGCCCCATAGCAAACTCCCAGTGCAAGCAAAGGAGAATGTTCTGCTAATGCCTGTGTGGCGGACGTGGCAGAAAATCTGTCATATTAAAGGCCTAAACCCGGAATACTCACCATTTTTATCCTTAATGCAAAATATAGATTTTCAAGATGGGAGGCCACACCACATATTCGGAGAATGGCACGCCGCGGGCGTACACCAGATACGACATTTTGTACATCCTGATACAAAACTACCCTTCACCTTCACTGAATTCCAAGGGACTTTTCCCACGCTTGGTGTCCCGTTCTTTAATTACCTACAGGCAACTAGCTATGTCGGGAAAATAACGAGATGCTTGGCCCCTGGGGACTGGGATACAACTCTCGCCCGAATCCTTTTATACCCGCATACGAGACATGCACACTTGTCCAGTATCTATAACTTTCTAGTTAGCAAAGTAGACTATGAGGGTATGACACGGGGGCTGGCAAGCTGGCAGAGTAGGGACAATACATTGACGCCACACCTGATTTTGTAAGCACTGGCTGATACCCACAAATACCTACCCTTTAGCCGCTACTTAGAAATGTTTCTGAAAATAAGTCATAACTCGTATCTCACGCCTATACGAGGGCATCGGATGGGGAGATTCTCTACCGATCAATGTTTCAGATGTGCCGAGGCTGGCGCAGACTTATATCATTGTCTGTGGGGTTGTTCTTTTTTGAGATCTTTTTGGGATCAGGTTACGTGTTTTATACGACAGCATCTGGTAGGAACATTTACCTTAGAAGCCTCGTGGGCGCTGTTTGGGCTACCATGTGAGGCGGAGCACGGATATTCCAGGCAGGAGAAGCACCTGCTCCACTTAGTAGGGGCTGCAGCACGCAAAACAATCTTACAAGTTTGGCTGCAACCTGCGGGCCCGATGCTTGAGATGTTCGAGGGAAAGCTGAGGTTCTTAATGTATATGGATTGGCTTGAGGCGACCTTGCACAAAGAGGCTAGAGTTAAAAACTTCTTCAGGCTATGGGAAGGATACATAACCACGCTTCCGGTGTCGCTTAGAAGAAAACTACACTCTTGCTTTGGCACAACAACGTGGTATATGGGACGGCAGCTAGCGGGCATAGAGCCTATCACTATTTAGCACGAGGTGCAACGTACGGTGGTAGTCAGGTAGTCGGAAGGAGAGCAGGCGAGGTAGAGGAAAAAAAGGGAACTTAGTGATACTATCTCCCCGCCGATCATCTCCCTGCAAGCCAGGAGAGCATAAAAGGAGGCCCCCCTCCTTGTCACCCATATGCTGGGGCAGAAGTGGAGGTTTCCTAGTTAGGACGCTGGTCCGCAAGCGAGCATTAACTGAGGACTGGAAGGGGTGTTATATTGTTCAGTACACAATATGTTTATTAGAATAAAGTTATGTTATAGCAATTACATGTTAAGTTTTGAATGTTATGAAGCTTCTACAACATGTTTCATGTAGTGTGAGAAAACATAGAAAATGTATGTTCAATGTCGAACTCAGTGATGTATACCTAATCCAGCTATGGTGCTGTGAACCTTGTGAATCTATTGCCTTCTAGTTTCTGGATGTAATGATGTTCAGACATTGACTTTCAATAAAAACAGTTTAAAAAAAAAAAAAAAGTGTAAATGTCACCTCGCCCACTGTATCCTTCAAACGTCCTTCCACATGTGGCGCTGGGAGTGATTGGAAGCTCCTCAATCCCAATGCAAAATACACGCACAAGCCCCAGTATCCAAAAGAATGACTTCATGGAAAGGAATGAGTATTATAGCATGAAATGTTACCTTTATTCCAAAAATATAATATCCGAGGAACCCTTGTTTCGAGCCCCTGTAACGAGGGTTCCATGGATTTTATAATTTAGGAATAAAAGTAACATTCCATGCGATAATATCCATTCTTTTCCATGAAATCTTGTGTTTGGATGCTGAAGCCCGCTGTGTGTATTTTCTATAGTGCAGGGGTGTTAAACTCAAGGGCACAGTTGACCAAAATGAAAAAACTCGAACAAAGTCGTGAACCAACCTTGATACTTATTGAAAAAAGCAGTGCTCATTATCTGCCGCACTGTGCGTTGTCTCCATTCAGAGTACCCTGCTGCCTGCAGAGATGCTGGGGCTGAGAAGGAGCTGGAATGGTTAAGCGTTTTGGCACCTCCTCTTGTCAGTCATCCAGCTGTCTGTTTCTCCTCTGCCCACAGCGCTTCTCCTGCTCTATGATCCTATAGTTCTCTATATCATTCACTCGCTGTAGATGATAGATTTGCCCTTAAATGTGGAGAGTAGCTGGTAAGGAGCCCATGCCCCTATCACCCAGGAGCCCAGGCAAATCTTCATCCTTGCTGACTATATATACAGTTGAAATCAGAATTTTACATACACTATATAAAAAGCCCCATCTGCAGGTTTTTCTTATTATCTGACATGAAATCAGAATAAATATTCCCTGTTTTAGGTCAATTAGGAACCAAAATTATTTATATTTGCCAAATGCAAGAATAATGAGAGAATTTTTAAGGCATTTTTATTACTTTCTGCAAAGTCAAAAGTTTCCATACACTGGGATTACTCTGCATTTAAACAATTTGAGACATCCCATATGATGATGTCATTTCTTTGGAAGCTTCTGGTTTATTGGCAACATCTGAGTTAATTAGAGACACCGCTATGGATGTATTTTAATGAACACCAGAAATACACTGCTTCTGTGTGTAACATCATGGAAAAGTCTAAAGAAATTAGCCAAGATATCAGGAACAAAATTTTGGACTTGCACAAGTCTGGATCATCCTTGGGTGGAATTTCCAGATACCTGAAGGAGCCTCGTTCATCTGTACAAACAATTATACACAAGTACAAACAAGATGGGAATGTCCACCCATCATACTGCTCAGGAAGGAGACGGGTTCTCTGTCTCAGAGATGAACATGCTTTGGTCCGACATGTGCATATCAACCCAAGAATAAAAGCAAAAGACCTTATGAAGATGCTGGCTGGTGGAAGCTGGTAAGATTGTGTCATCATCCACAGTGAAACAAGTACTGTATCAACATGGACTGAAAGGCTGCTCTGCCAGGAAGAAGCCATTACTCCAAAAGAAACATAAAAGCCAGATTAATGTTTTCAAATGCACAGGAACAGATGCCTACATTTTTGGAGACATATCCTGTGGTCTGATGAAACTAAAATTGAACAGTTTGGCCAAAATGACCATTGTTACATTTGGAGGAAAAAGGGAGAAGCTTGGAAGCCTAAGAACACCATCCCAACTGTGAAATACAGGGGTGGCAGCATCAAGTTGTGGGGTTGTTTTGCTGCAGGAGGGACTGTGCACTTCACAAAATAGATGGCATCATGAGCAAAGAAGATTATGTGGCAATACTGAAGCAACAACTCAAGACATCAGCCATGAAGTTAAAGATTGGGCAGAAATGGGTCTTCCAAATGGACAATGACCCGAAGCTACTGCCAAACTGGTCAAAAAGTGGCTTAAGGATAACCAAGTCATAGTTACATAGTAATGTTTTGGAGTGGCCATCACAAAGCCCTGATCTCAATCCTATTGAAAATTTATGGGTAAAGCTGAAAAGGCCGGTGCGAGCAAGGCGACCTAAAAACATGGCTCTGTTACTCCAGTTCTGTCAGGAGGAATGGGCCAAACTTCCTGCCAACTATTGTGAGAAGCTTGTGGAAGGATCCAAAACGTTTGACCCAAGTCATACAGTTTAACCCTTAAAGACCCAGCCAGTTTTGACCTTCCTGACACAGCCTTATTTTTGAAATCTGATATGTGTCACTTTATGTAAGAATAACTTTTTCACACTTTTACCTATCCATGTGATTCAGAGATTGTTTTCTTGTGACACCTTGTGCTTTAAGTTAGTAAGAAATTTTGATCCATACAATCCTTGCTTGCTTGTGAAAAATATCAAAATTTCATGAAAATTTGGAAAAATTAGTGATTTTGAAAGTACCAAAATTTCTGTGTGCAAGACAGATAATTATTCACCACAAAATAGTTTATATCTAGCATCTACCATATGTCTGCTATAGGTTGGCATCAATTTTTAAATGTTTTTTTTTTTTTACGACATTAGAGGGCTTAGAAATTTAGTAGTAATTTCTCACATTTTCAAGAAAATTTGCAATATACATTTTTTTAGAGACCAGTCCAGTTCTGACGTGGCTTTGAAGGGCCTGTATGTTAGATACCCCCATAAATGACTCCATCTAAGAAACTAGACCCCTTAAAGTATTTACAACTGTGTTTAGGAAGTTTGATAACCTTTTAGGTATTTCACAGAAATTAAAGCAAAGTGGAGGTGAAATTTCAAAATTTCACTTTTTTTGCTGATTTTCAATATTTATCCATTATTCACTGGAATACAGTAAATGTGACTAGGTAAATGCAATGTAATATCAATTCCCCCAGGTCTGCCGTTTATAGAGATATACCATATGTGGCCCTAGTGCATTATTTGGCTCAACCATAAGTCCCAGAATAGGAGGTGCACCTACTGGACTCTGGGGTCTCATTTTCAATACGATTTTATTTAGGTGCCATTTCAGGTTTGAGGACACCCTAAGGTGCTAAAACTTAATAAACACCCCTAAAAAGACCCCATATTGGAAACTACACCCTTAAGGAATATATCCAGGGGTGTAGTGAGTATATCGACCCCACAGGTGATTCACAAATTTTTTTAAGCATTAGGCTGTGAAAATTAAAAAAAATTTTTTTCCAATAATCTGCAATTTTAGCTTAAAATGTTTCATATTTACATGGAATCCTGGAAAAAAGAACCCCAAAATTTTGTTACACATGTTCTTCCAAGTTCGGCAATACCCTACATACGGGTGTAAACTGTTGTTTTGGCGCATGGCAGGGGGTACAAAGGAGGGAGCGCTATTTGGCTTTTGGAACGCATATTTTGGTGGGGCCATGTCACATTTCCAAAGCCCCCAAAGTAGCAGAACAGGTGAAACCTTCCAGAAGTGGCCCCATTTTGGATTCAACACCCCTCAGGGATCTCATCTAGGGGTGTACTGTGCATTTTGGATGCACAGGTGTTCCATAGTTTTTTTTAGCATTGGGCCATGAAAATGGGGGGAAAAAACGCAGTTCGGTCATTGTTTTTTAGGTTTCAATTTTACAGCGCTCACCGTGCAGTGTAAATGACAGGATTACTTTACTATGGGAGTCGGTACAATTACAATGACATAGATTTTACATAGTTTTTTCTGTTTTATTACTTTTACACAATAGAAGTATGTCTATAAAAAATTGCGTTTTTATGTTGTCCTATTCTGACAGCCATAACTTTTTTATTTTGCTGTGTGCAGAGCTGTGTATGGGCTTGTTTTTTGCGGGATGAGTTGATGTTTTTATTGGTACCATTATGGGGTGCATATGACGCTATGTTCACTTTTTATTAAGGTTTTTGTGAGACGTTTTGAACAAAATACAGCAATCTTGGTAGTGTTTTTTATTTTTATTTTTTATAGCAGTCACTATACGGTATATATGACATGCTAGCATTACTCAGCAAGTTGATACGACTACAGCAATACCCAATTTGTATATTTTTTTTATTTTTTACTGCTTTTATACAATAAAAACACTTTTATTCAACTAGGAAAACACGTTTTTCAATTGCCATAGTCTGAGAGCCATAACTTTTTAATTTTTTCCGTGTTTCGAGCTGTGTAGGGGCTTTTTTTTGCGGGATGAGATGACGTTTTTATTTATCATTTTTGGGGGGACAAGGCTTTTTGATCGTTTTTAAATCCATTTTTTGGAAGGCAGGGTGAAGAAAATACTGCAATCCTAGTAGTGCTTTTTATTTTTAACAGTGCTCACTGTGCAGTATCAGTGATAAGTTAGCTATACTCTTATGGTCGATATGATTATGGCAATATCCTGTATATATAGTTTTTTTATGTTGAAGCACTTTAAAAAAAAAAAAAAAAGTGTTTTTAGTCTTTTGAGAGCCATACATTTTTTATTTTTCCGCATGCAGAGCTGTGTAAGGACTTTTTTTTTGCGGGATGAACTGACGTTTTAATTGTTACAACTTTGGCGTTTATATGAGTTTTTGATCGCTTTTTATTCCATTTTATGTGCTGTGGTATGAACAAAAATCTTAATAATGTGATTTGTTTTTTGTTTTTTTTTACGGCGTTCAGCTTACGGATTAGTTAGCATGGCAGATGTATAGGGTGGGTCGTTACGCACGCGGCGATACCAAATATGGGTACTTTATTTTTGATCTTTTTTGGGGCGATTGGCGTTTGTAAAGGGGAAAAGGGCGGTGTACGTGTTTTTATTTTATTTTTCGTGTTTGTGTTTTACTTGTTTTTCACTCTTTTTACTTTTTCACATTATTTTTTTACTTTTCCCCATAGGGGATTTGAATGAGAGATCTTCAGATCCCTCATTTAATAGGAATCAATGCACAGCTTGTGGCTATGTACTGGTTCCTATGGCAACTGTCAGTCACGATGCCGGGCCATGCCCACAGGGCACGGCCGGGCATCGTGACGTCACAGACAACCCGGAAGGCATTCTATGCCCTCCGTGCTGTCTGTCAGAGGGCAGGAGCTGCACGTATCGAGCGATCCGTGCAGTTGCTGCTGCCGACAGAGACGCAGGAGGAGATCGCTCCTCCTGCGTCTCTCTTAATTATTACGACCTAACGGTCGCGATAATTAAGGGGTTAACTGCCCCCTCCCCGAGTGATCTCCGGGAGGGGCCGACGCTGTGGGCTGTAATATACAGCTGACATCCCGCGCCGATCGCGCGAACTCTGCTTTAGAGTTCGCTCGATCCTCAGGACGTATGTATATGTCTAAGGTCGTTAAGGGGTTAATTAAATGAAAACTTTTGACTTTGAAGAAAGTAATAAAAATGCCTTAAAAATTCTCTCATTATTCTGCATTTGACAAATATGAATAATTTTGGTTCCTAATTGACCTAAAACGGGGAAGGTTTATTCTGATCTCATGTCAGATAGTGAGAAAAACCTGCAGATGTGTCCTTTTATATAGTGGATGGAAACTTCTGGTTTGTGTATTTTGTAAACTGTATTACCTGTACAATTAATGCAGAACTGTCAGTAAATCCAGATGTAACTTTTTTATTTACAAAATGGCTGTTTGCCCACTAGAACACAAAGCGTTTCAATAGAGAAGGTTTAAAGGGAAATCGGGGCCTTAAACCCTTTAAAAACCACTAAGGACCACAAGTTTTCTTTTTTTTCGTAAAACATTGCTAAAGTTTTCAAAGCCCATTTTTGACCACTAATTTTTGAAAAAGCCGTGCTTTTGGTTTCCTTGAGGTCACTGGAGCCGGGGCACAACACAGAAAAGATACAAGGATTTGGGGGCGCACAAGGGCTTTAAAAGTTTTTCATTTTTTTAAAAGACCTTTGCCCTCAAAAATTTTTTAAAATTTGTTTTAAAAAAAAAAAACAAAAGTCCCCAAAAACCCAAAACCCTCCTCCCCAAATCATACCAAAAATAAAAAAGTGACCTCATCCTATATCTAGAAAACCCAGGGGTATGATTTTATGTTTCCAATCCAGGGAAAGGATGGAAATTAGAGAAAAGGAGAAAGGGAGTGGGGTTTTTTATAAAGAGAAAATAAAAGGTTTAAAATTTCCCACAAGGGCAAATACAGCCAAAATCCAACAAAATTGAAAAGGAAAGGGGAAAGCCCAAAGTATTAAGCCATGACCCCCTTTAAATTTTTCAGATATTTTTGATGTTTTTCTTTTTAAAAGGGCCCTTTTCCAACCAATGATTTTTGGCCATTTGTTAAACAAAATTCTTAGCATTTGGGAGGAGATGATTGAATCCATCTCTGAAAATTTAAGCTTTCTACCCAAGTATAACATCAAGTAAAAACAAAAGTTTAAAACTAAAATTCGCAAAAAAAGCCTAGAACACGTGAATCAATCGGGGGAACGGGAAACCCAAATGACCTTGAGAAAAATTTGCTAGAACTCATTCCAAATGACCCTAGGGGGGGACTTTCCCCCACATCCAGGAGTAGTCCTGAAACTTCAAACGTCACATTTTTGGACAAGGGGGGCCCTCCCTCTTATACAAAACCCTATTGAAAGAGTGGGAGTTTTATACCCCCCTAAATAAAAAAGCATGCTTTTAAAAACCACTTGGCTTCACTTAAAGAGACCATTTTAGGGAGCCCAATTTTTTTCAGCCCCTTTGCCTTCTGAAATAGGACCAATATCCACTGTCTTTGAGGGGGCAGGGGAAATTTATGAGATTTTTCATATAAAAGAATTTTTATAGACACCAGCTATGTTTCCCCTTTATGGGAAAACGGGTTTTCCAAAAAATTGGTCCCAAAGACAGGGGGAGGATTGGCTGACCAATCTGGCTTTTTTGTTTGGGTAGGGGGGAAGTTTTAATTGTAATTTTGATAGAAAATTCTATGGGGTTTATTGAAATTTTTTTCCGGGGATTTGACCCAAAGTTTTGTATTAAAAATCTGCTTGGTTTGAGCAACAGTAATAAACCTAGATAACTCCATCTCTCAAACTTTAAAATTTTTATAAATTCGGGGAGTTTCGGTTTTAGCCCCCAAATAGGAGAATTTTTTTGGTGTAAGCGGGAACTCACATGATAGACTTGCCTCTTCCCATACCTTTTTACTTTTTGTAAACTTGGGAAAATTAAGAGATAACGCCCCAGAAAACCACCCCCCAGAATACAAAAAGGGTTGGGCCCTCCCGGGAAAATTTTGACCAAATTTTCCCTACTGGGGCCAAATTTTTTTTCTCTTACCCCCACCCAACAAAGTGTTACCACGGGGCCTATAAAGGGAAGCCTGTTTTGGGAAATGGCAAGGCCCCCAAATCATTCTTATCTCTTTGCAAGTGATTTAGCTCAGGGGGGGGCCGTCCCCTTTTTTCCACAAAATTTTCCCTGAACATACTTTTTAAAATTTTCTGAAAAAAGAAAGTTGGGACCACACCGGCGCTAGGGGATTTATAAGGTTGGGGCATAGCAATCATTTTTAAATTTAAATTTCCACGGCCATGACGGGTAACGCAGTTTTTTTCCAAGGGGGACCTTTAAGCAAATAGAGGGACGGGAAATGCATTTTCGCCCTTTTGTTTATTTGTTAAAATGCGGGCCCGAAAACTAAAGAAAGTGGGTTTTGTGCCCAATTTTTGGGGCATTAAGGAAATTTGGCACATTACTAATGGCCCCAAAAAGATATAGGGAAAAAAAGTAAAAAAAAAGTCGTTAAATAGCGTCATTTAATTAAAAATATGGCAGTGATCTTGCTTGTGGACCACAGGCCCAGCAATACCTGTACTGGACGGCTCTTGCATGTAGAAAAAAAAGGGGAAAATTTTGCAAGGATTAGAGAGATTTTTGCAAAGCTGCATTGCTACAATTGACATTGATATTGGAGGACAAAATCCCCTTTAAGTTTTCATTTTTGGGCTGTTTAGTCGGGGTCCCGTGCCTATTTTGCCCGGGGTCGGAGTCGTCAAAAAAAATGACCGACTCCCATTTTCCCCAAAAAAATTTTAAAGAAATTTGGGCCAGTTAGTTCGATGCAGTGCAAAACAAGAGGAATTTGGGGCCGGGCCCCGTGGGTAAATGCCCCATATCTTTTAGCTCATCCCCATGAAAGGGGGTAATTGGGTGACCCTGGAGCAGGGGAAAGCGCTGCCCCCGGGGAAAAAATTCTGCTCCCATGGCAAAAAAGATTTCAGCCCAAAATGTTTCCAAACCCGTTCCCAAAAAAAGTAGAAGAGTTTAAAAACCCTTCATCAAAACTGACTGTGGCTGGGGGCAAAATTCCCTTTTTACCCTGACATTTTTTTAAGATGTTGCCCCGTGGGCACCCAAAAAAACCCCCCAAACCCCAAATTAGGTAGAAGGCCGTTTTTTCTAACCAGGAAAAAAAGAGATCAATGTGAGGGCATGTATGCAGATCTATGGAGGGAAAACAATTTTTTCAAACAAAAATTTAGAGACCCACAAATTTTCCTGCATGTTTTGCATAATTTTCAATTTTTTTTTTGTTCTAAAGTCTATCCAATAAAAAATATTTTACACTGACAACAAAAAGGGGAAAAAATGTTTTGAACTTGTTTACTTTTAGGCTCCATATCTCCCCCATCCCCTTTTCAGCTTTGTAAATGGGGGCTACTTAAAATTTTTTATACAGCACCTTTCCTATTTTATACATAAATTTTACTTGCAAGTTTTAGCATTTTCTTTGTTCAGTTTTTTCCCCAAAAAACAAAAAAGTTTAAATTTTTATTATTTTGTTTAAATATTTGGGAAAACCACCCTTTTGGTTTTTTAAATACTGCCTGAATTCCCTTTTTGGGCTCTGGATCAGATTCAAACATATCTTGAAAACCCAAAAACTGATTCCCCGGGGGTCTTCAAAACATTTTCCCAAATTTTTTTGCAAATGGGCTTGGATACAAAAACAGCTTTTTCCTTTAAATCCCCCACAATTTCAAAAGATCAAAAAATTGTTAAACCCCTTTGCTTGTCAATTTAAAGTTCCCCCTAAATACTTGGGTTTTTTTGTAATCATAAAGGGGGATAAACAGGGCCCCCATGTTCCATTTTTCCCAAAAGTAAAGTTACACTTAAACCCTGCAACCGTGAAGAGGGAGTCAGGATTTGGGGTCAGGGGTTTGGGGTCAGGGGTCGAGGGTTTTGGGAAATTAAGGAGTCGGAGTTTGGGGGTTTTGGCTTGCCGACTCCACAGGGCCCGGTTAAAAATTTTTTTGGTGTTTTACCCCAACCCGTTTTAGACCTATTTTACCCCAAAAAGTAAGACAACCCACCCTTTTTAAACGGGAAGGCCTCTTCCCTTTGGGCCCGTTTTTCCCCGAGATCTAAGAGGGGGCAGTACTTCTTTGGGTTAGTGCCCAAAAGCTCCAGAATTAAAACAACAAGGGGTTTAAGACCTTTTTGCCAAGAAACAAGTGTGGGAAACGATCTCATCATTTGGTTAGGCCTTAAGCCACTGACTGAACGGATAGGTGCACACGGGATTTGTTCCGGTGTACTCAGGGGTGCATTATTATGGGAAAATGCAGGGGGACCCCAACCCCAGGGGGTTTTTAGGGGGGGGTTTAAATTCCCCAAAGGGGCAAAAGTTTTTCTAAGGACTGGGGCATGTCGGACCGGGGGGCTGGGGCCCCCCAGGGGGAAATTTAAACTTGGGGGGCCCCCCCTACTGTACATAAAATATTACCGGCCCCTTTGGACATAAACCCCGCCCCTTTTTCCACATAAAACATTTGCAAAAAAGAACCCGTATTGGGGTTTGTACAATTTGCAAGAAGGCACCTATCTGGAAACCCCACACATATTCATCTAACATAAACATAGACACAGGGGTAAGTAGCTTTCCCTCCATATCCCCCCCCACCCACAAAAAAAAAAAACCCTCCACCCACAAACACAAAACCCCCCCCCCCCCCAAATACAATACCCCCCCTCCACCCAAAACCCAATTTCCCTCCCACCCCCTTTACAATTTTCCCCTCCACCCCACAAAACGAAAAATCCCCTCCCCACAAAAATATCCCCCTCCCCCCAACATAAAATATCCCCCTCCACCCACAAAAACTATCCCCCCCCACCCCAAATACAAAAACCCCCCTCCCCCCACCTCACATATCCCCCCCACCCCCCAAAACAATCCCCCCCTCCACCCCTTAAAAAAATCCCCCCCACCCAAAAAAAAATACAATATCCCCCTCCACCCACAAAACCAATGTCCCCCCCCCACCAAAATAAAATTATCCCCCCCACCCCACTTACAAAAATTCCCCCCTCCCCCCAATAAAAATATCCCCCTCCACCCCCCAAAAATTTATCTCCTAAAGCCACATACAAATACCCCCCCTCCAGCCACATACATATCCCCCCCACCCACTTTACAAAACCCCCCCCCACTTACAATACCCCCCTTTCCGCCACTTACAGTATCCCCCCCCCACCCAAATACAATTTTCCCCCTCCACCCACATACAAAACCCCCCCAAACCCACATCAAAATCCCCCCCCCACCCACTTTTACAATATCCCCCCCCCCACAAAACAATATCCCCCTCCACCCTACAGTATCCCCTCCACCCACATACAATATCCACCCCCCACAGCCCACATAAAATTTCCCCCCCCACCCACAAAACCAAAAATCCCCCCCCAACCCCACTTTAAAATTATCCCCCTCCACCCACATACAATATCCCCCCAAACCCACATAAAATACCCCCCCTCCACCCACATACAATTTCCCCCCCCAACCCACATCCCAATACCCTCCCCCCGGGCCCCCCTTACAAAAACCCCTCCACACAAAAAATATCCCCCTCCCCCCCAAATACAATACCCTCCTAAAAGAAAACATAAATTTAATCCCCCTCCCCCCACATACAATACCCCCCCCACCCCATACAATATCCCCCTCCCCCCACATACAAAAACCCCCTCCCCCCAAAATACAATATCCCCCCCCAAACCCACATCCCCAGAAATTCCCCCCCAAACCCACATACAATACCCCCCTCCACCACAAACAATACCCCCCTCCCCCCCAAAACCCAATATCCCCCCCCCCACATACAATACCCCCCTTCCAACCACAAAACCCTACCCCCCTCCAGCCACAAAAATTTTCCCCCTCCCCCCCAATTACAATACCCCCCTCCACCCAAAATTTCCCAATACCCCCCTCCCCCCCAAAATTACAACCCCCCCAAAACCGGGCCCCACATACAATATCCCCCTCCACCCACTTTTAAAAATTCCCCCCTCCACCGCCCTCCCTATCCCCCCCTCCCACCCACATAAAATACCCCCCCCCACCCCCCCACCATACAAAAACCCCACCCCCACAAAAATATCCCCCCCACCCCTTTAACAATATCCCCCTCCACCCAAAACAAAATCCTCCCCCCCCAAACTTTCAATATCCCCCCCCCCCCACATTCAAAACCCCCCTTTCCCCCCAAACTTCCCCAAATTCCCCCTCCCACCCAATAAAATACCCCCCCAAACCCACAAAAAATCCCCCTCCACCCCCCAAAAAAAAATTATTTCCCCCCAAACCCACAACAGTATCCCCCCCCCACCCCCCTACAATACCCCCCTCCCCCCCCAAACCCAAAACCCCCCCCCCCACAACAGTATCCCCCCCCACCCACAAAAAAAATATCCCCCCTCCCCACATAAATTAACCCCCCCCCCCCCAACAAATCCCCATCCACCCAAATAAAAAATCCCCACCCCAAAAACCCCAAAACCCCTCCCCCCAAATTTCCAAACCCCCCCCCCAAAAACCCCCCATACAAATCCCCCCCCCCCCCCAAAACCAAATTTTTCCCCCCCCAAACCCCAAATCCCCCTCCACCCAAAACCCCAATCCCCCCACACCCAAAACCCAAATCCCCCCACCCCCAAAACCAAATCCCCCCACCCACATCCCAAAACCCCCCCAAACCAAAACCCAAAAACCCCCTCCACCCCCCAACCCCCAACCCCCCCCCCCAACCCCTTAAAACCCCCTCCACCCTTTCCCCCAAACCCCACCCCACCCCCCCAAACCCAAACTCCCCCCCACACCCCCCCAAAAACCCCCCCAAACCCCTAACAACATCCCCCCCCCCCCACTCCCCCAACCCCCACCCTCCAGCCCAAAAACCCCCTTTCCCCCCCCACCCAAAAACCCCCCCCCCCAACAAACCCCCCCCCCCTCCCCCCCCAAATTCCCCCACCCCCCCCCAACCCAAAACCCCCCCCCCCCCAACAAAAAACCCCACCCCCCCCCACAACAAAAACCCCTCCACCCAAAAACCCCAATACCCCCTCCCCCCACATAAAAAAACCCCCTCCATTTTTCCCCTTTTTTTTCAAAACACCTCCCCCCCCTTCAAAAATACACCCCCCACAAAAAGAAAAAGGGTTAACTCCTTTTCACAGGGTAAATTTCAGGGACACATGTATTTGGGGCTTTAAAACCGGGCGCCATAAAACCTACAAACCCCCACCATATAGAAAACACCTAGGGGTCAGACCCCAGCTAAAGGTTTTAACCTAAAACCCACCACCTTTTTAGAAAACCCCCAAAAGGGCCCAGCCCACCACTCAGGAAAAACCTACAACCCCTTTAAGAGCCCCCTTAAAAGGTCGGGCCCACCAGCTCGGGTAAAACCCTTTTCAACACCACCATATAGAAAAACCACTAGAGGTCAACCCCAGCTCAGGTATAACCTACAACCCCGCCATTTAGAGACCAATAGTGATCAGACACCAGCCGGGGTAAAACCCTAAACCAACCCCCCCCCCCCCCCCCCCCTTTGCTAAAATAGAAAAACCAAAATTTAGGGACGGAAAACATCTCGGGTTCACTTTAACAGTGAATACAGCACTGACCCAGTAAAAAAAATAAAAAAAACCCCCCCCCCCCCCACCCCGCCCCCCCCCCCCCCCCCCCCCCCGCCCCACCCCCTTTGGGGAAAATCAGGTACTCACCGGAGAGGGCTATTGATGAGCCCGTCTTTCTTTTCATGTTTCATTTTTAAATTCCTTTTTCTTTGAAATCGTTCCCAAACCCGACTATCCCTTGCCCCGGGCCCACGGGCTCACCCCTTCCAGAAATTATAAACAAAAAACTTAGAACCCTTAAAATTTTCCAAATTTTCTTTACCAAATTCCCACCTCTTACAAATTTCCGGGGTTTGGGAGAGAAAGGAAACAACCAAATTTTGGGGCCTTAGACCCGAGGGTTTTGGAGGGGGGGGGAAAGGGAAAAAAAACCCCCCCCTGGAGAAAATGCTACAACAAATGGGTGCTGCCCTTCAATTATATTCCCGGGGGTATAAACAAGTTTTGGGTTGGTAGAAAAAATAGGAAAGGGCCCCATTCTTTGGGTTTGGGTGGTTTCTCCCGTTAGGAAAAGCTTTGGGTTTTTTTAGGGCCCCTTTAATAAGGCCTGCAACATTTTGGGGGAACCCCTTTTTTTGGTGGGTATCCGGGCAGTTAGGGTTTCCCATGAAGTATATCGGGCATTTAAAGGCCTCCTTTAGGTAGTTTGCGGGCAGTTGGGGTTTTTTTTTTCCCCCCCCCTTTTTAATTTTTTTTTCCAGGAAGTCCATGCCCCCCCCCCCTTTTAGTTTTACTGTGTAGGTAGTCCGGGCCCCTTTTTTTTTTAAAGGTAGCCAGGGCCCCCTTTTTTGGGCCCGGGGCCCCCCCCTGAAGGTAGTCAAGGCTTCCCTTTAGGGGTCGGGCCCCCCTCTTTTTAGTCAGGGCCCCCCTGTAGGTAGTCGGGGCCCCCCTTTTGGGTACCCCAGGGCCCCCCTTGTGTAAGGGCCCCCCTTAGGTATTTGGGGGCCCCCCCCTTAGGTACCCGGGGCCCCCCTTGTATTTTGTCAAGGCCCCCCTGTATTTTGCCAGGGCCCCCTTTTTTTAGGGGCCCTCTTTAAAACCGGGGGGCCCCCCCCTTGTGGGCCGGGGCCCTCCCCCTTGAAACCCGGGGGCCCACCCCCTTTTTACCCCGGGGGGCCCCCCTTTTTGGTACCCAGGGCCCCCCCCTTTAGGTAGCCGGGGCCCCCCCAAGGTAGTCGGGGGCCCCCCCCTGTAGGTAGCCAGGGACCCCTTTGTAGCCAGGGACCCCTTTGTAGCCAGGGACCCCCCTTTGACCCCAGGGCCCTCTTTGTAGCCCGGGGGGCCCCCCCTTGCCCCCCAACCCCCGGTTGGGTTTACCCAAGGGCCCCCTTTTAGGAGCCAGGCCCCCCCCTTGTAGTCGGGGGCCCCCTTTGTGGGCCGGGGACCCCTTGTGTCAGGGCCCCCTTGTACCCAACCCCCCCCCCTTTGGTACCCAAAGGGCCCCCCCCTTAAAAGGTACCCGGGGGCCCCCCTTTTAAAGGTTTTACCCGGGGGCCCCCCTTTTTGGGAGCCCGGGGCCCTTGTGGTAGCCAGGGCCCCCTCCCCCTTGTACCCAGGGCCCCCCCCCCTTGTACCAGGGCCCCCCCCCCCCCCCCCCCCCCCCCTTTAGCCAGGGCCCCCTTTTTTGTTGGGGCCCCCCCCTTTGGATAGCCGGGGGCCCCCCCTTGAAAGTCGGGGCCCCCCCCTTGTAACCAGGGCCCTCTTTTGGTCCCGGGGCCCCCCACCCCCTTGTACCCAGGGCCCCCCTTGTAGCCGGGGCCCCCCCCCCTTGTACCCGGGGGCCCCCTGTAGGAAACCCGGGGCCCCTTTTGTTTTGCCAGGGCCCCCCCTTTTGGTAGCCAGGGCCCCCCTTTTTGGTGGGCCAGGGCCCCCCTTGTACCCAGGGACCCCTGTAGGTACCCCAGGGCCCCCTTTTAAGGTAGCCCAGGGCCCCTTTTGCACCGGGGGCCCCCTTTGTAGCCGGGAACCCCCCCTTGTACCCGGGGACCCCCTTGTACCCGGGGCCCCCCTTTTTAGTCGGGCCCCCCTTGTACCCGGGCCCCCCCCCTTGTAGACGGGGTCCCCCCCTTGTACCCGGGGCCCCCCTTTTAAAGTCGAGCCCCCCCTTGATCCCAAAGGGCCCCCCTTTAGTCGGGCCCCCCCCCCCCTTGAACCAGGAATCCCCTGTAGTCAAGCCCCCCTTGTGGGGCAGAGCCCCCCCTTGTACCCAAAGGGAAACCCCCTGTATTCAGACCCCCCCTTGTAGCCGGGGGACCCTTGTACCGGGCCCCCCCCTTTGTAGACAGAGCCCCCTTGAAAGCCCGGCCCCCCCTGTAGAAAAATGCCCCCCTTTTGTAGTCAGAGCCCCCCCCCCTTTTTTCCCGGGGAAACCCCAGAAATCAAAACCCCCCCCTTGAAGCGGGAAACCCCCCTGAAAGCCAGGGGGCCCCCCCTTTTTGTCGGGCCCCCCCCCTTTGGGTACCCAAAAAGCCCCCCCCCTTTTGTAGCCAAGGGGAACCCCTGTAGTCAGACCCCCCCCTTGTATCCCAAAGCCCCCCCCCCCCCCCCCCCCTTTTTAGCCGGGGCCCCTTTTTGTAGCCGGGGCCCCCCTTTGTACCGGGGCCCCCCTTTGAAACCCCAGGGCCCCCCTTGTGACCCGGGCCCCCTGTAGGTACCCCGGGCCCCCTGTAGGTATCGGGGCCCCCTTTTCCCAGCCGGGGCCCCTCTTTTTGTAGCCAGGCCCCCCCTTTGTAGCCGGGGCCCCCCTTGAGCCGGGGCCCCCCTTTGTAGTGGGGGGCCCCCCTTGAAACCCAGGGCCCCCCCCTTGTAAACGGGGCCCCCCCTTTTCCCGGGGCCCCCCTTGTATTTCAGAGCCCCCCCTTGTTTCCCAGGGACCCCCGAAGTCAGGGCCCCCCCTTAACCAGGGAATTCCCCTAGTCAGACCCCCCCCTTGTAGTAGAGCCCCCCTTGTAGCCGGGGACCCCTGTATTTCAGGCCCCCCCTTTAGCCAGGGCCTTTTGAAGCCGGGGACCCCCTGTAGTAAAGGGCCCCCCCCTTTGTAGCCCAAGGACCCCCCTGTAGCCAAAGCCCCCCCTTGTAGCCCAACCCCCCCCCCTTTTTTAGCCGGGGCCCCCCAGAAAGTAAAAAGCCCCCCCTTTAAAGGCCCGGGGGCCCCCCCTGTTGCCAAGGCCCCCCCCTTGTAGTCATAAGCCCCCCCTTGTAGTAAAGCCCCCCCCTTTAGCCGGGGAAACCCCCTGAAAGTCAGAGCCCCCCCTTTGGGTAGTCAAAGCCCCCCCCCCCCCCTTTTACCCCGGGGCCCCCCTTTGCCCAGACCCCCCCCTTGTAAAAGGGCCCCCCCTTGAGTTAAAAAAAACAAAAACAACAAACAACCACTTACCGGGCTCCGGTTTCCCGCCCCTTTGGCAGCCCCGGCCCCCTCCGGCGGGCCGCCGCTCCTTTACTGTGGCCCTGCATAGGGGGCGCGGTAAAGTGACGTCACCCCCGCTCCCCTATGTCACCCAGTGGGGGGCCGGGCCCGGCAGGCAAAAGGGCCCAAAGCTTTCACCCTTTCCGGGGAGATAAGGGGAAAGCGCGCGTAGTGGCGCTGTCCCTCCGCGGGCACCCCGCAGCCCCGGGAGCCCGGGGAAAATTTGTCCCCCCCCCTACCCGGGCCGGCCCCTTTTGGGGGCCCTGGGGTCGCAGGCCCCCCGGGCTCAGGGACCGGATGCGGGGGAGGGGCCCCGGGAGCAAACCCCCTGCCCCCGGGGGCCCCATCGGCCGGGGGGGCCCCCCCGGGGGTTTTCCCCGGCCCCCCGGGGGGGCCCCCAGCCCCGACCCCTGGATTTGGTGTTTATGTGGGGGGGGGAAAGTCCACTCGTTTGATGGCCCCTTTGCACTGCCCCTTCCATTTTTCATGTCCCATTAAACACCCCCCCCTTTTTTTACCCAGGTTTTCCGGGCAAAAGGGGATATGGGGTATTATTGAAACAAATTTTTTTTTTTTTTTTATATTGTTTGTCACTAAGGAATGGGTGCCCTTTTTTGAGCCCCTCGGCCCCTTCCATTGGGGAATGTGGGGCTTTTCAGTTCCCTTTGGAGAGGAAAACCCTTTATATTTGAGCTATTTGGGGGTAAAGACCCTTTTTTACTCCCTGATCCCCAAGAGAAAAGAGGGGGTTTCCCCCTTGACTTCCAGGGAAGAGGGGGCCCCCTTTTCCCCGACCTTGTTTTTTTTGCCCCCAACCCGGGGACAAAAAATTTAAAAGATCCCTGCCCCTTTTTCAAGAGGGGCTTGTGGATAAACAAATTTTTCCACTTTGGGGGGCCTTTCAAAAGAAAAAAAAAATAAAGGGAATGAAATTTAACGCTTAAACTGCTCCAACCAGTGGTTTCCCCAAAGAGTTTTGGGTTCCTTTATTTGCCTCTTCTCTTCTGTCCTCTTTTAACCCTTAGTAATTAGTCAAACAGTGCAAAAAAAATAAGAAGAAACAAATTAAAGTTTGTGCCCCTAACCCAAAAAAAACCTCCACTTTTTTCTGGGGCTTTTTAAAAATAAGAAGGCAGAAGCTCAAACCCCACCCCCAGCTACCTTGTAACTATTTAACGCTTTTTTGCAAAAACAGCCCTTTTTGTTTGACTAGGTGAGCACATTGTGGGGGAAAGCCCATGGGGTTTTTCAGGCTGTGGGTCACATTTTTAAGCAGTTCAAAAAAATTAAATGCTTTGTCCCCACTTTGAGTGGTTGCCCAAAACTTTCCCCCCAGGGGGTCTTCCCAATTTTTTTTTTCCCTTTTTCTTACTAGATAAGTTTGAGGTTTTTTTCCTATGCAATGCCCTTA
>JAODAL010034029.1:0-44814 GCA_025379985.1 Phyllomedusa bahiana | reverse complement strand
AAGTGCCAAAAAAAGACCCTTGAACGCCATTTTAGTTGAAACTGGACATTGACTATGCTGTCCGGGACCGCAGCAGGGACCCCAAAACATGTCGATGCCAGATTAAAAAGGGCCCGGGGAAAAAGGGATTTTTCAACCACCTTTAAAATTTTAACTGGAAAATGACTATGCTGTCCTGGGCCACAGCATGACCCTCAAACCTGCATGACCCCAGAAAAAAAAGTCCGGGGAAAAAAGTATCTTTGAAGCTTTTTTAGTGAAATGGACATTGATTATCCATATCCTGTACGCAGCATGCCCCAAAAAACCGCACAGGTGCCCTTATGGACCATCAAAAAATTGTGCAATAAGAAAAAAACTATATTAAAAACAACACTTTTTCCAAATACGCGCGGCTAAGGTACTTGCCATTCTGCGGTGACATGTTCCCCGGAATTTAGAAGTGAAGCAAACAAAACAGATATCTCCATAGCAACGGGGCCCCTTCAAAATCCTGCATTCACTGTCAAGGGGGTTAAAGGGAAAATTTAACTGATAAAGGGCGGGGGGGTTTTAAACGTGATCACGCAGGGTTATGGCAGGGCCAGACTTACATGCGTGTTGGAAAGAAAGGGGCTGGTGTCCTCTCTATTAAACGCAGGTTCATCTAGCAGGGCCCGATTTACAGGGGGTGCGGTGAACCCGGGCGGCGTCCCATCATCCAAAACCCACGGAAAAAAACCCCTTTAATACGAGCAACGAAAACATCGTGCTAAGCGGTGCAGAAGCAAATTGTAGCTAAGACCTCCAGCCTCCTCATACCAGTCAAACCTGGTACGCTTAAAAATTTCTGCCTCTACAGGCGCTTCCCCCCGAAGTGCGGACCATTAGCTTCACCTGGAAATGCTGGTGTGACGCTCCTTTTCACCCAGGGGCCTTTTTTTTGGGGATTTTTTTTCTCATTTTTTCCAATGGTTTTGGGGGAAATTGTCTCTGTTCTTTGGGGTGGCGAAAGTGCCCAACACCATGCCCCCCCTGAATAACCTACATCTGTTCAGGGGCTTCCGTACCTCCCTTGTACAATTTAAGGAATATTTGTATCAGTTTTGAAAATGCAATTTTTTTAGTAGTTTAATTCTAGAAAACACATTTTTTTAAAAAGGATGGGAAACCCCCCACTCTTGTTTCTCTCTTTTTTTAATTGCATTTAAATGGGTTGTATCACTACAGGGGTTGCTAGCTATTAACCCCCAAACCAACCCAAAAGTAGTTCAGACCCCGCATTTTTTTAGTTTTGCCTCCTTCATTTTTAAAAATTGTAACTTTTTTATTTTTCAAAGACGCAGGATGAGGCCTCGTTTTAAAATTCAAACAAGTTTTTTTCTTTATAAGGGAAAGTTTAAGTACACTTATAAATAATTGCAGTTTTTTTTTTTATTTTTTTTCCAAAACTTTTTTTTTTTTTTTTCATTTTTTTTTTACACCATTAAAAATTTTACACTTAAAAACTTGCTAGATTAATTCTACGGTTATTACGGGCTTTGGGTACCAAAATGGTAGGTTTTTTTTTGTGGTGTAATTTTTTTTTAAATTATTTTTTATTTAAAAATTTTTTTTTTTTATTATTTTTTTTTTTCTTTTCTTTACACTTTTTTTTTTTTTTGTACTTTTTTTTTTACTTCCCCTGAAAGGGAGAACTGTTTAACATTTTTTTTTTTTTTTTTTTACACTTTGAAAGTATTAGCATATTCATAATCTAATACAGCAATCGTGTCCCCGACCAGGCCCGTGATTTGGACAGCACACAGTGCGCCTAACACTGGCTTCATACACAACAACTCTGGGGCCACGCAGGGCCCCAAGCTGACTGTGCAGCCGTTCCCCGGCTCTGTCGGGTCACCGGGTGTTCCGATAAACCCGACAGAGCAGGGGATCCCTTTGATTTGCGCTGCGGTAACGCACCGCCGCAATCAAAGGGTTAAAGCATCGGTTGCGGAGGTTTCCTCCGCTCCCCGATCCCTGCAGACATGCTCTGGGGTCGGGGCCCCGTGTATTTTAGCCCCGATCCCCAGCGCAGCTGCGACAAAACCCGGGCACCGCAAACCCCCATGTCTGCAGCGGAAAGTCAAAAAACGTCGCCTGCAGACCAAAGACCCGCACCGGCCGCCGTCAAAAGAAAGGTGCGCGGTCGTTAAGGGTTAAAGATTTCCCGCAAAATCAAGTCATTTTGCAATATGTGTCCTTAACATGTCCTACCTTATTCCTGTTTTTGACAGCACCATGCCCCATAAATTTCAAAACATCACACTTGAGACACTGTTGACAATTGTGAAGAACAAATGTCTGTTAGAAACCAAATTTTTTATAATAGGACCTGTAGTACAGCTACATTTCACAGCAGTATGACCCAAAAAACTATAAAAATTACTTCTCAGCCACTGTTAAAAATTGTGAGGGAGAAATGCCACTTAGAAGCCACATTTCTGTTCCAAAGGATGTTGATTATAGCTGTATCTCACAGCAACATGACCCCAAAATCATTGACAGTACGAACAATTTTAATGAAGAAGTGAGTTAATGGAATACGTTTTTTTCATGAAACCGTGTACAATTGGTGTCTTTTACAGTCTACTCAATGCAAAACCAGCAAAATGACCTTTTAGGAACTAAGAATAAAAATTGCAGTAAGAAATGATCATTTTAAAAATTTTTATTTCAAGTTTGAAGAGGAATGTGAAGTAGACCGGCAACTAATCGGTGACCTCGGCAATTGGGGCCACAACATCATCAGAGATCCACGCCGATTCATCTTGATGAAAGTCAAACGATCCACATTATCAGTGGAAAGCCGGATGCTTTTGTCTGTAATGACTCCTCCAGCTGTGCAGAAGGTCCGCTCAGATATGACGCTGGCTGATGGACAGGACAACACCTCTATGGCCATTCATCCATTTTGGATACCCAGAAGTCGATTGGGTACGGAACATATCCAAAAACATCGGTGTTGAGATGCAGTCAGTCGTGCACCATGATCTTAAGTCGGTCTCTGCGTGTTGTATGTGTGCCTGCATTATATGCGTTGGTGAGGTGGTAAATAAGGATTGCCAGAGGTCACCCATTAGGCTTCTGCCACAATGCCTGGTGCTGCTGCGGCTACTTGGCACTCTACTGCTGTCACGTTGCTCTGGGTCGAGGGGCACTAGCAAACTGATCTTCCTCATCTTCCTCCTCCACCTTAAATCCGTGCCAACCTCTTTCCAAGGCAGGGACATCAGTAACGTCGGTGTCCAGGAATACCTCATCCTCCTCCTCCTCAGCTTCCTCCGCCACAGCTTCAACACAGCCCTGACTTGCCTCAGATGCTGTACCCTGAGAGCTGAGGTGCCGCCTTGCACTAGCCCTGGACTCTGAACCACTGCCTAATGAAGACCGATAAAGTTGTGAAACTGTCAGGCCTTCTGGATTTTACGTAGAATAAGGCTCCGTGTCCGCATCTGTGTCCGTCTATTCCTCCGTCGCTGACGGGACCTGCTGTTTCAGAGTGTCCAACGATCGATCCAGAACTAAGATCACCACGATGCTCATGCTGACAAGGGCATGATCCGCACTGACCATTTTGGTGGCTTCTTCAAAACTGGCAAGGATGGTGCAGAGCTCTTTCACCTGCCTCCACTCTCGTTGGCTAAACACCCCGATATCCACACTGCTGCTTGTCAGGCCATGTGTCACTTCGTACTGCGTAATGGCATTGCACTGCTGGCAAAATCGCTGGAGCATGTGGAGGGTGGCCTACCGATGTTAAGGGCGGCCAGGAGATTTCGACCGTTATCGCACACCACCTTGCCTGGCACAATGTTCTTGTCACCCAGCCAGTGCTCGGTCTCGTTGCGAAGAGCCGTCCACAGCTCCTGACCTGTGTGTTGACGGTCTCCAAGACAGATTAATTTCAACACGGCCTGGTTTCTATGGGCACGTGATGCTACCAGTGGACCTTGGGGGAAAGAACCCTACACCATCCCTTCGGTTTTGAAGAGCATGCGCCGAGCCTGAGAGCCACCGCTGCCACCAGAGACATCCACCCAGCTCACCCAGTGAGCTGTCACAGAGATATAGTGGCCTTGGCCGTGTTCACTGGTCCATGTATCGGTGTACAGATGGACTTTGCCAGACACAGATGCAGACAACGTGCTTGAGATTTTAGATGACACGTGGCTGTCCAGGTCAGGGACGGCTTTTCTGGCAAAGAAATGAATGCTCGGCATCTGGTATTGGGGGAAGGCAAGAGTCATGATGTGGCGGAACCCATCTGTGTCCACCAGATGGAAAGGCAACATTTCCAAGGCCAAGACCCTGGCAATGCCATCATTCAGGCTTTTGGCTTTGAGATGGTTTGGTTTAAAGAGTTTCTTCTTCTCCCAAACCTGGTAGACAGAAGGCTGGCTGCTAGACTGGCTGCTGTATGGCGTGCAGGTCAAACTGTTGGAAGGAGAAGGGGTAGCATGGGTATCTGGTGGTGCTGGTGGTACTCAGGCGACGGTAAAGGCTGAAATGGAGGTTGATCCATGATCATGACTCTGAGAGACATGGGCAGCTGAGGAACACTTGGTCGTGGCGGAGGAGGAGGAGGCGAAGACAGAGGGTGTGACAGTGGTTGGAAGCCCGGCATCGGTGTAGCCTTTTTTGGCCAAGTGTTCCCTCCATTTCAACTCATGCATTCGCTGCATGTGACTAGACATGTTGGTGGTGGTTAAACACCTAAGATTCTTTCCTCTACTGATGTGTTTATGGCAAAGGCGGCATATGACATGGCAGGGTGAATCAGAGGCGTGCTCGAAAAAGGCCCAGGTTTGAGAGGTCCTGGACTTTTTTTGACGGCGATAAGCGAGGAACGGTGTTTCCGCTGATCGTGGCTGGAGTAATACTCTTAGAGTACTTGTGCGACCACCCTCTCCCTTTTTCAGGTGGGACATCATCATCATCAACAAAGGTGAGTTCCTCGTCCTGACATTCTGCATCCTGGAGCTGCAGGCTACAAGCAACAGGTACTACAAGACGTTGCCGGCCGCCCGGGATTTTTGCCGATTGACAGGCTTCCTTCCCCTCCTCTGATGGCATCAGTAACTGGGCGTCAGAGCAGACAAAATCATCCTCTTTGGCCTCTTGATCTTTTAACATGCCTTCTGACCCCAACCGCATTTTTTCATCAAAGAGGTCTTCAGAAAATGGATTATCCACAGTGGTGGGTACACGAGTTGACATTTGGGCTGCCTTCGCTTCATGTTGGACGGATGCTGACGATGTTGATGACGATATTTGTGGCCATGACTCGGAGGACATGGAGGTAAGACTGCTGGATGCAGGTTGCATTAACCACTGAAGAACAGATTGGCGACGCTGTTCGTTACTGAGATTCACAGTGCGCCGACCAAGCGATGACAGGCCTGACGGTCCTGCAACTGACGACCCGCTGGCATGCGTGTTGTCGCCAGCACTGGAAGGAGCACCTTCTCTCGTACCTCTACTTCCATGTCCTACACTCCTCTTTTCTCGCTTACCACCTGCATTTCGCTCCATGTTCAGAAAGATAAAAATTTAAGAAGGTATGGAAGAGTTTTTGACAGTCTCTTATTGAAAGACAGAAAATCACAGCTATTCTTAAATCCCTCTAATTTCCTACAGCCAACTAGGATTGGAAACAGAATTGTTTCTTTCGAAAACCTATGAAATGCGGTCTGGTGGAAGAACAGTAAGACAAAATCAACAGTGTTCTTCCTTCAGTCCCAGGAATTTACAACTAGGAACTGATAGTTTTCAACAAACTATCATACAAGTGCGCTATTTGCACCAAACTGAGATTCACCGAGCGCAATAAAACTATTCAAAACTTACATGGATGAGAAATTGTGTTTTTTGCAGCAATGACACATGAGAATAGTTAATAGAAAATTTCTATATCCAAATTTAAGTACAAGGTGGCTCTTTGAACAAAACTGGGCCGCACCAAAGTGCAATACAACTATTTAAAAGTTATACTGATAACAGAAAGTGGTTTTTGCACCAAGAAATACACCAACAGTTACTAGAAATTTTCTGTAACGAAATTTAAGTACAAGGTGGCTCATTTGAACAAAACTGGGCCGCAGCAAAGTTGAAATACAGCTATTTAGATGTTATAACGGATAACAAAAAGGTCTTTTTGCACCATGAAAAACACCAATAGTTTACTAGAAAATTTCTGTATCCAAATTTAAGTACAAGGTGCTCTTTGAACAAAACTGGGCCGCACCAAAGTGAAATACAGCTATTTAAAAGTTATACTGATAACAGAAAGTGTTTTTTGCACCAATGAAATACACCAACAGTTACTAGAAATATTTCTGTATACAAATTTAAGTACAAGGTGGCTCTTTGAACAAAACTGGGCCGCACCAAAGTGAAATACAGCTATTTAAAAGTTATACGGATAACAAAAGGTGGTTTTTGCACCAATGAAATACACCAATAGTTACTAGAAAATTTCTGTATCCAAATTTAAGTACAAGGTGGCTCTTTGAACAAAACTGGGCTGCACACAATAAAAGGTACAATTTCACCTCAGGTGCGAGGTGTGCTGGCCAAAAAGTGGTTAATAAAAAGGCCATTTCAATGCAGATTTAAAGCAGAGTCTGGGCTGCACAATATACACCCTCCTTTCCAAAGCCAGCCTGTCTGTTTGTCTGTCTGTCTGTCCCCCCCGCAGCTCTACAGCGCTAGATGCTTCTTTAAAAGTCTCTGTCTAACTAACTAAGAACTGAAATTCTCTAATCTACCTATATTCTATTGTTCATAGCTAAAAGAATAGTTTTCAGTATGAATAAAGAGAAGAACTGTGTCTCTGAGCTGAGCTGTATTGAGAGACGCGTAGCACACGTCTTGCTCTAGTGATAGACATTGAAACACTGATACTGAACAGGACACGCTGTTCTATGCAAAACGAGGTCATGTGATTTTTCCAGCCAATGACAACCATACACATCATAGTCATGACGACTCACCCAGCCCACCCATCTCTATGCTCTAAGCTGATTTGCGGGCCGCCAAAATGACAGGAAGCGCCTAAAATAGTAATAGATTATTTGCAGATTGTCACCTAAAATATCGCATGATCGGAAATTTCTGATCAGCCTAAAAATCGTGCGAATTTCAACTTTGTCGATTATAATCGCTCATCCGCTTGCTCTATTGCTTGGCTCAAACGGAGTGCATGAAGAGAACAGAGTGCGGAGTTCAAAAAACCGGAGTTAAAAACAGGTGAGAAAAACTGGTAAGTAAACAAACCTCTTTTATTTAATACTTCAATCTCATTAACTTTTTTTTTTTTTTTTTTTCTTCATTGCTGTTGCACCAGGATAATGGGCAGCTTCACTGGCAATTTCCAGCAGTGCACAATCTGCCATATGTATGCACTACTGGAGCAAGAGGTCCAGGGTGATTACAGCTGTAGCAGATGTGAGCATGTTGCTACTCTGGTAGCTCGCATTTTAGACCTAGAGGACCAAAATGCAACTGAGGGCATTGCAATGAAAGAAGATTTTGACTCTTGGAGCAAACATTAGTGGGCTAAATGTGGGGGGTTGGAGTATTGATCAGCAGGGGACCTTTAAAACGGGGGTTAACGTAGCGGGGGGAAGCTCTGGGGGGACCAAAAAAGGAAGGCCGTTCCCTCCTGAGATCCTACAAAATTGCCAAGTTGGGTGATAATGCTGGGAAATCGTCTCAAAAAAGGGCCCCCCAGGGGACACCCCTTTTCCCCTAGCACCCGAAGAGAGCCCATCTGTATGGGGGGGAGGGGGAAAATCGGGTAAGAAAAGACATTAGTAGTTGTAGGGTTTCTATAATCAGGAAGACGATAGAATAATTGTCGAAAGGACCCCCTAAACCCCAATGGTTTGCTGCCCGGGGGGCCGGGGTTCGGCTTTGGGGTGGACCGGGTGGATAAATTACGGGAGGGGCGGCGATGACCCACTTTTTGTGGTCCCTTGGAACCAATGACAGAATACCGGAGGGGAGGCTCCTAAAGAATTTTTAAAGAACTGGGGCTAAAAGTAAAGGGGAAGGCCCTCCAAGGTTTTTTTTCCCCGGAATATCCCGGGTGCCTGCCTACTCGGAAAGGCACGGAGCTTAGGGAGTTAAAATGCATGGCTGAAGTCTTGGTGTGACAGAGGATTTGGGTTCTTAAGGCACTGGCTGATTTTTCATTGGGGAAAACAATTTTTCTACAAAAATTTGCACCTAAGGGGAAGGGGGGTCTGCTTTTCGGGGGGAAAGAATTCTAAAAGGGGGGGGGAGTATTTAAAACTAGGGATGAGGAGGGGGGGACAATATAGAAAATGAAGGGGTAATAGGTTAGGAAGGGGGAACTAAATCGGCGGTGGAAAAGTGAAGGGGGGGAGGGGGGAGAAACCAGGGAAAAGGAGTCCAGGGTTTTTGCAAACCAGAAAAAGATTAGGACCCACTACCCAAATGTAATCTCATGCCACTACTAACTTAAAATTAAAAAATACAGCTTTTAAATAAAGGTATAAGTAAATCCCACCCATCATCTAAAAGGGAAATGTAAAAACCCCATGCCATCTCCCAAAGGAAGAATTTTTAAATCAATGCCCCCATCGAACAGGAACGTTTAACCCAATGCTGTGTATGATCGGGAAATGTAGACCCCATCCCGTCTAATGAACGTTCGTACAACCCAAACCTTGAGAAAGTGTAAAACGGGAAGGGAATTTAAAATTCTATTGACAAATGCTAAGAAGTCTTGTACCAAAATGGGGGAACTTGGTGTAGTTGTAAGGACTGATTGAGGGTAGTATTGCTGAAACAGGGTTTGACCCTGCATGATTGGGCGGTCAAACCTTCAAGGGTTTTAATCTTTTTAGGAAAGACAGAGCGAAGGGGGGGGGGAGGGGGGAGTGGGGTCATAGTAAGGGGGTTTATGAAGGCTGAAAAAAGGGGTAATAAGGGCGGAGTAGCTAAGATTGGGGGAAAAAACATTGTGGGGGGAAATCAAGGTGGGTTTAAGCGGGAAAATATTTTTTTTGGGTTGAAATCTAAGACCCCCAACATCCTGAGAGATAGAAACAGATGCATAACAAAGGGTGCGGGCAACACGGGGCAGGTCCCAGTAATAAATGGGTGACTTAAATTTCCCGGGCTTTGACTGGGGGCCGGTTTCTGCTTTGACTAAAAAAGGAAAAAGTTCCTCAATCTTTAGAGGAAAAATTTTATGGGGCTTTTGTGGAGGAACCCATTTAATATGCTCTGTTGGATTGGTCATTTTTAACAAAGCAGAATTTGTCGGAACGGTCACGGTTTCTAAAATCTGGGTAACAGGGACCACAATATAATTTATTTTAGCTAAATGGAAAAAAGAAAAACAAGTGGGAAGGTAAAAACTTTTTAATTTAAAAAGGGCCCAAAAATTTTTTCCTTATTGAGGGACGCAATACAGGACCAGATGGGGGCAGCTATTAGCAAATAGTATAAGAAGCCAAATGGAGGAGCTTTTTAAAAATACTTTGGGGGGAAAATTTTTTGCAAAATTTTTTTCCTTGGGTAACAAGCAAAGGCGACTAAAATAAAACCAACATGGGTTCTACCTTTGTAAAAGGGCATAAACAATAAAAAAAAGGCATTTAAAAAATTTTAAATCAGAGGGGTCGCATCAGCCTTTGAAAATTTCAGAGGCTTAATAAAATCTTAAAAAAAATGTAAAAAGCTAAAATTCAAAAAAAAGGTAGGTGGGGGGCCAAGGGCACAAAACTACCCCCAAAAAATTCTTTAAATATAAATGCCCAAAAAACCAAAGTCGAGCAAGTAGGACCCTTTAAAACGTGATGGGGGGGCTGGTATGTGACCCAAGAAAGGGGAAAGGGACTAAATGGTTCTTGCTAGTATTATATCAATGAGATAGTAGTTGAGGGGGGGGGCCAATTTCAGATGGGGGTGCCATACTGTTAATACATCATCGCTTAATTAATTGGGTCGTGTAGAAAAAAATCAAAACCAAATTTTAAATAAACTGAATTGAACAAGGCTCCAGGGCCCTGATGGCATTACCCAAAAGTTCTTAAGAGCTCAGCTCGGTTTATCGTTTTGGGCCCCCGTACATATATTTTGAGATTCCCTGGTGACTGGGATAGTACCAGGAGACTGGCGCAAGGGAAATATTGTTCCCATCTTCAAAAAAAGGGTTTAAAATCTGCCCAGGTAATTAAAGACCAGAAGTTTAAAAATCTGTTGTGGGAAAAATGTTTGAAGGGGCCCTAAGGACTATAAAAATTAAAATATGTTGACAAAACACAATTTATTAGTGATTTCCAGCATGGATTTACTAAGGACAAAGCTGTCAGACCCAAATTTATTTCTTTTTTGAAGAGGGGAGTAAATCTGGGTAGAGGGGGGAGTGGGAATATTGTGTTTTTTTAAAGCTTTGCAAAGGCTTTCACGTCCCGCATAAGCGTTTGTTAGGTAAACAGAATCCCTTGGGTTAAGATAAAGTGTGAATTGGATTAAAAAGGCTTGGGTCGACTCAGGAGGTGGTAAATTAACCTATCCAAATGGTCCCCGGTTGAGAGTGGGGTGCCGCAGGGCCAGTATTGGGCCTCCTTATTTAATGTATTTTTTAAAAGATATGTGAAAGGGATCACTAGCACTGTATCGATTTTTGCAGATGACACCCCCTAGCAGGGTATTTTCAATCTTGGAAAAGCGAAATTCAAGCAGAAACCCGGGCACACTGATGCTTGGGCACCAATTGGCAAATGGGGTTCAAAGTGAATTAATGTAAGGTTCTGCATCTGGGTATAATTAAAACACAGGCTCATATGTTCTAGGGGAGAAAAACTTGGAGAAAGTTGTTAGAAAAAATCTCGGCGTTCTTTTTAGATCATAGATTAAAAAACAGCATCAAAAGTCAATAGTTGCCTCTAAGGGCCCTAAGATATTGCCGTGTATTAAAAAAGGCATGGACCGAGGACAAGGGGTCATTCCTAAACCCCTTTTCAAACATTGGTCACCCCATTTGAATATGCTTTTAGTTCTGGGGCCCCCGTTTTTAGAAGAGGTAATAGACTAGAGAGAGTACAAAACGGCAACGAAACGTTAAGGGAATGGAGCACTTAGTTATGAGGGGAGGTTAGTAAATTGACTTATTTAGTCTTTAGAAAAGACGGTTCGGGGGGGCATATTTAAAATTTAATAAATATATAAATTCCCTACAAAAAGTATGGGAAAAAAAATTTTCAAGTGAAGCCCCTCAAAAAGACAAGGGGACTTGCCCTTTACGAGAGAAAAAAAAATTCAATCTCCCCAGGAGAAGAGCGTTCTTTACTGTAAGAACTGTGAATTTTGGAAAAGCCTGCCCCGGGCTGGTCACAGCAGGAACTGTAGAGATTTTAAGAAAAGGCTTTTGAACCTACCTGGAACAAAAAAAAATTAATGTGTCGTCAGGAAAATTTTGGAAACTGGGTGGTGGCGGCCGGGGTCAGATATAGGGTCTTATGGAGAGGGGTTTGGTTTTTGCCTTTTTGGGGGTTCGGGCTAACCATGGGACCTGGTTTAATTTTCCTTGTCTCTCTCCCCTTACCCCAAAATTTTCTCCCCCTTGGGGAAACCCAAAGACATTGACCTTTCGACCCCTTACTAACTATGTAACTATGTAATCCCTAGTCAAAACCCCTTTAAGGTTGAGTGGTCCACTAAATAAATGTTAATCGATAAATAACACCTGCCTCAAAATGGGGTCACCTTCCTAATATTGTGTACAGCAGGTCCATCTTGTGTCACCAAAAGAGTTATGACCTGTCAAGAAATGGCACAAAGCCTCAAGACCTCTTAAAGAATCCTGTGGTATACTGCACCACAATGTAAGCAGCAGATCCACTAGGTCTTGCAACTTGCAAGAGTCTCCATCTACAATTTTTTTTTTTACCATGCAGTATTTATTTGCTATCTAATATATTCCCACCCTTGACAAGTAAGTGTTATTATTAGAGATGGGCGAATTTCTCAAAAATTCGATTCGGTCACTTCGGGGAAAATTTTCCCCGGAAAAAAATTCGTTTTTTTCCCCCAAATTTATTTCCCAGAAAACGAATCGCGTTAAAAAGCAGCTATTTCCGGGCCCTGCACAGGGGGTCTGCGGGTGCTTTTAGAACGTGTGCCATGTTTAAATATCCCGGGGGGTTTTTGGGTTTGGTTTTTCCTTTAACAATGTTGTTTTTTTATTTATGACACGCAAAATTATCCCCCCCCCGCCCCTTAGAATCCCCTTCAATAAAAAATTCCCCCTTGGGCATTTTAAGGAGGGAAAACTGCCCCAAAAAACCCCAAAAAGTGGGTTTGTAGCCTGATAAAGGGTCATCCCCAGCGAAAGCTGGAAAAAAAACAAGTGAGGGGTTAGGTGGCAACATTAGTGAAAGAACTGGGGAAGGTGCGGGGGCCCCCCAGCCCCCAGCAGGCATGAGGTCAGGCAAGTGGCAAAAATGACATTTAAGGAGGGTGGCAAAAACACGGGGGAAACCCCACGGGAAGGGTGGAAACCACATGATGATAGCGGGCCGGGCTCACCCCCGGGCCCGCATTTATGGGGGTCGGGCCAGGGGCCCCCAAAATTTAAACATTTGGAGGGGGGCCCAAAAAAAGGAGGAAGTCATAGAATGGCAAAATTCAAACAGGGGGTGGGGGGGGTTTAACCGACAAGCAGCAGCATGAGATCAGGCGGTGGAACTTTGAAAATTTTGGAGGCGGCAAAAAAAAAGTATTGGGAAAAAGGGTTTTCCCCCACAATGATAAAGTGTGGGGTCCCCGGAAAAAAAGCAGCATGAGATAGGGCAGTGGAAACAATGACATTCTGGAGGGGCAAAACAGTATTACCACAGAGTGGCACAATGAAAACATTTGTGGAGGCCCAACAACGAAAGCAGAAATGAGATCGGGCCCAGTGGCACAATAAACATTCTGGAGGGGGCCCCAAAAAACAGTTTTAGGCCGCAGGGGGGCCCAAATCACAAAGTGGTGGAGGCCCACGGCAGCAGCAGTTTTGAGACGGGCCAGTGGCCCAATGACATTCTGGAGGGGTTTTAAACAGTATTAGGCCACAGAGGGGCCCACAAGGGGATACGGGTGTGGGGTCACAAACAGCGGGCGCTGAGTTTGGGCAGTGGACAATGCCCATTTTTTGGAGGGGGCAAAAACAGTATTGGGGCCACAGAGGGACAACCCAAAACAGTGTGGAGGACACGACAGAAGCGGCTTTGAGATCAGGCAAGGGGAAACAATGACATTCGGGAAAGGGTGGAAAAAACAGGATAAAGCCCACAGTGGGCCAAATGACTGAGGGCGGAGGTCACGGGCCGGGCCCAGAAGCTTTGAGGTCGGGGCGAAAGGGGAAAAGGGCACAGTTTTGGAGGAAAGGGGCGCAGCCACAGCCCCCAGCATGAGGTAAAGGAAAAGGGGCAAAATGAACGTGTGGATGTCCCCGGAACACCCCAAACAGCAGCAGCCATGAGGTCATAGAGTGGCCAATGAAAGATGTTGGGGGGTGGAAATACCAGTCCCTGGTAAAGATGGGGGAAAGGCAGAGGGGAAAAAAAAACGGGTCTGGGATGGGTGGGGCTTTCAGGCGGGTGGCGGAAATTCAAAATTAGGGGTGAGGCGGGTTTGTTTAAACCCAGACTGACCCCAAAGGTTTTTGGGGGTGTGGGGGAAATCCTGGCCGTTTAAAACGCCTGATTCATCTTGACAAAGGCAGTGGGTTTCCAAAATTTTCCCCTTTGGGACAAGGGGGTTTTCCCCTTGGGGTAACGGGGCCCCCCGCCCGAAATAAAAAACCCCCCTTATGCCACCTTTGGGGGGAAAGGACAGTTTTCTCCACTCCCAAATTCGGGAAGTTGCGGCCCCACTTCCCAGTTTGGTGCCCAGTAGCCCAAGCGGATCTTTAAAATGAGGTGGCAAGGGTTCGGGTCCAAGAAAGGCCAAAACCCGTTGGTTCAGGGCCCTGCCCCCAAAGGTCACCTGCCTCCCTGGCGACTGCCCTCCCTCACTAGGCGGGTGATGGGAAAGGGTTGCTCTTCAGTGATCCAGACTTGGGTTTAAATACTGATGGAGGGGTTTCCCGGGTTTCCTACCCCCCCCCTTCCCCCAGAGCCCGGCAGTAGTCCCTGTGCGCTGGGGAAAACCCCCCGGCCCAAAACCCTGTAGAGGGGGGCCGATACCCGCACATAGGCAGAAAGCCAAGGGATTACGGGGATTTCCCTATATTTTTATTTAAAATTTGTATTTTTCCCCCTCAATAGCTGGGAAAAAGGTCCCATTTTGGCCCGGGGTTAGCGAGGGTTTCCAATAGGGTTGGAGAGCCAGAAGTCATCCCACTCCCAGGATGCTGACTTTTGGCTGTCATAGCCAGGCCAAATAAGCATGCTGCGGGCCCATTTTGCAAAAGTGACCCCGAGGGGTCCCTGCTCCTTTTCCACTGTATATTTGCCACGGTGTTGGGGGGTATCGGGCCTCTTTCTTCCCTCATCTCCATCCACCTCCCCCCAGCTGCCCCCTGCCCCTCCTCTTTTTTTACCGGGTTTAAAAAAATTCCACTCTTTTCACCGAAAAATGCTTCTCCCCAAATTGTCCCCCCTCCCCTCCCCCATTTCAGCCCCCCACCGGCCCAAAAATGGGGCCCAAACGAGAGTAGTCGCCATGTCTCCGCCCACCTGAAAAAGGAAGATTTTTTCAGAAATCTTTTCCCAAGGCATGAAGCAGTGGAATAAATGTTTTTCCCCCGTGGTCCTGGCGACGGGAAAAAATAACGTTCGCCTCCTCAAATGGCCTCAACAAACGGCAGGTGCCCGAATAAATGCCATTTTGGGGACATAAAAGTTACCCCAGGGGAGTACTTTTCTGTCTCCCTGGTCATCAAAAAATTTTTAAAAATTGGCCTTTGTTTTTTAAATACTTTCGGTCCAACATGTGCAGGGGGGGAAATTCCCGGGTGGAAACATGAATTTAATTTGTTTTGGGGGGGGGGCCCCATTCTCCCGCTGAAAAAAAACTGGGGAGGAGGGTGTTCCTGGTTTTTCTACGAATGGAAAAAGTGAAATGCAAAGTTTCCGGGCCCAAAATTTTAAAGGATTTTTCCTGAAGATCGGTGGAAGCCCTTCAGGAACCTTTTCACAACCAGATTGAACACATGCGCCTCCCAGGGGCAGGGGGACCACCCCTCCTCGGGGCGCGGCGGACCCCTTTTCCCTTCCAAATTGTCCCCACCATGGTTCCGTTTGGGCCAGTAGGCGGGGAGAAAGTTCCACATCGATTTTTTGCTGAATGACGCGGTGCAGTTTCCTCCCCCTGTTGGACTTTCGGTTCGCCGAGGCAAGCCAGGTGTAGAATGCGTAAACCCCAAAGCTGTGCATAAAAATGGGGTTGTTTGGAAGGGGTACTTGTGGAGGGCTGAGAGGGGTGGGGGTGGTGGAGGAGGAGGAGGAGGACATTGGGAAAGGTCAGGTTTGCCCAACGTGGGGGAAAGGAAAAGGCGGCGTCTCTTTTCCAAGTTGTTGGTGTGCCGGGCCGGGAAAGAAACTTTTACCCAGTGGGCCGAAAAGGGAGGGTTGTACGGGCCCCTGACCTTAGTTACAGTTTCCGGACGTCCGCCTGCCGTGCCAACCTTGGAAAAAAACCGATAAGTCAAGGCTGCCCCAACCTTCTGTTCTACATATTTAGAAGTGTGGTACTCCCTTTTTGGGAAAAAAAAAATTAGGCTTGGAAATTTCTCCTTCTCGGCTCGTCAAAAACCCAATTAGTTCTCATAAAAGGTGCAGATTCCACCTTTTTGGAAAAGAGGGGACTGAAAAGGGTAAAAAACAATTTGGGACGGACCCCAACGGTCAGTGGCCCTTAGGATGGTTGGACCCCAAAAACTGTTGTTTTTGCAACCCTCCTCCCCTAAACGCCCGGGTGGCGCCATGGGTAGCAAAGGAGGGGAAAGCACCGGGAAAGGGGAGATGTTTGTAAAAGGGAAGAAACGGGTCCCTTTGAAAGGTGGTAGAGCCTTGACTGGCTGAAAAGGGAAATTCCATCCCAAAAGGGGGCGTGCTGCTGTTGCGGGGGGGCCCCGGAAAGGATGGACCACCAAAATTTTAAACCCAAACTTTTTCTCCCGGCCAGGAGGGTGCCCTTTTGCATGTGTTGCCCCCGGGGCCCGTGGTGCCAAACCGTTAGCTCCCGGGCCAACCCCTTCACTTTTGCCCCCCGATTCTACATAAAACCCATATTGGTCCTCCGGTGTTTGGGCAAAGAACTGCCACTCCCCCGGGTGTATCGGATTTTACCCCCAAACCCGCTCCGCACTGAGGGGAACTATTTGCCCCCCGCTCCCTCACTGAGCCCCTTTTGGGGCTACTTTCTTGGGGACCTGCGAAGCGGGTTTTTTACCCCGTGGCCTTGGCCCCCCGCCCCTAAACACTGCTTATCCTGTGATTTTCACGGCCACAGGGCCCCATTTGGGCTGGCTGCGAGGGCTGCCTGACGCGCAAGGGGACGCCACTTCTCCTGCGTTTGTTTGGAAGCCCTTCGCCTAAACACGGCTCCCAAGTGCGGTCGGCTACTTTCATAACTATTTGTGTTTCATCGTCACTGCTGTCCTCCCCCGGGGTCTTTGTATGCCGAGGCTGACCTCTAAAAAACATGACCTCCCATGCCACTTTCCACATATATCCCTTTGCCCCCCTACGGGCAAAAAGGCAAGGCCCGATATTGGCCCCTTTTCCCTTCGTGCCAAGTAGCTGCGACGGGCCCTCCTAAAATTGTTCACCCTCGCTTTTATAGGGGGGGGGCCCTGAGCCCAGACCACATAGTAGATTTTGGCTGAGGGAAACCCCGGATGGGACAGGGCGGGTTTGAGGACAGGTGGGGGGGCCGCTGCCCCCGCTCCCGGGGCCCAGGGCCAAAACTAATGGTTGGGGCTGAGGTTCCCACCGACTCTTGGCGGGGGTTGTCAGTTGTATCTGGGGGGAAAGGGAGGAGACCTAGTAACCCAATCAAAAACCCCTTTGGGGTTTGGGTTTTGAACAAACCCCGGCCGTAGATGAAAGGGGCAGTTGTGGCCTAAAGGTGCCCCCTTTGCTGCGACGCCCCCTTGTGTGTTGGGGACCTGGGCCTGTTCCGGGAAATGTTTGTCCCAAATGCCATGGCAGGTGCGAGCCTCCCCACCTCTCGTTTTGACATATTTTTGTTCAAAAAGGGTCCCAGCCCACTGTTTGAGGGATAAATATCTGTATATGATTACCCCCTGTTTTTAACTCCAAATGAACCCGGAGAAAACAAGCTTGGGAAAACCCTTGAATAAAAATTTTGCCCCACAAAGGGGCCGGGAAAAAGTTTACTTGTTTTGTGTGTTTAAAAAAACTGTGTGTTTTAAACTAAATGTAAAAGCACAAACAGGCTTAAAAAAAACCTTCGGAATAAATTTATGTTAAAAGGAAAAAATTGTATATATTTTGGCTTTTGAAAAAAAGACGGTTTTTTTTTTGTCAGCAAAACCAGAAAAAAACAACGTTAATTTAAAACCCCTGGATGTAAATTGCCCCAAAGAATTGACCCGCTTTAAACTAGTAGTTTGTAGCGTTGTTTACAATTGCGTGTTTTCCGCCACACAAAAAAAGGAATCCCGTTTGAAATTTTAACCTTTCCCTTGGGGAATTTTGGGCCCTACATGAAAAATTTATATTTTTTTTTGCCTTTGAAAAGAGGGTTTTTAATTTTTGACAGCACACCCAAGCAAAACAACGTTTAAATTTAAACCCCCCTGGAGGGAAAAAATTGCGAAAAAATAAATTGGGGCCCCCAAAACTAGTAGTTTTTGTGGGCGTGTTTACAATTGCGTTTTTTCCCTTCCCCAAAACACAAAAAGGGAGATACAGTTGTTTTTAAAACCTTTTGCTTGTAAATTTTAGGCTACAGGAAAAATTTTAATATTTTGGCGTTAAAAAAAGACGGTTATTTTTTTTCAGCACACCAGCAATACAACCCCCTTTAATTAACCCCTGGATTTTAAAATTGCGCCAAGAATTGAGCCGCACAAAATTTTTGCTTTTTTCCCTTTGTTACAAATTGCGTGTTTTCTACGCCAACAAAAGAGATCAGTTGAAATTTTAACCTTTGCTTGTGAATTAGGCTACGGAAAAATTTATATATTTTGGTGTTGAAAAAGCGGTTTTATTTTTTCAGCAAACCACCCAAAAAAAACCCTTAATTAACCCTGGATTTTAAATTGCCCCAAAAAATTGAGCCCCAAAAAAATGGGTAGCTTTGTAGCTTTGTTACAATTGCGTTTTTTTCCTAGCCACCAACAAGAGTTTCCCATTTTGAAATTTAAACCTTTGCTTGTGAATTAGGAAAAGGGAAAAAAATATATATTTTTTTGGCTTTAAAAAAGAGTTTTTTTTTTGTCAGCTACCAGCAATACAATGTTTTTTAACCCGGGATGTAAATTTGCCCCCAAAAAATTTGGGCCCCGAAAAAAATATTTAGCTTTGTAGCGTTTTAAAATTGCGTTTTTTTCTACGAAACACAAAAAAGGTTTATAGTTTTTTAATTTAAAACCTTTGTTTGTGAATTGGGGTACAGGAAAAATTTTTATTTTTTTGGTTTTGGGGTTAAAAAAGACGGTTTTTGGGGGGTCAGAAACCCCCAGCAAAAACAACCCTTAATTAACCCCTTTTTTAAAATTTGCGCAATAAAAATTGGGGGAAGCCAAAAAGGGGGAAGTGGTTTTTTGTAATTTTTAAAAACCCGGGTTTTTTTAAAATAAAATCACTACAGGAACTGCGCTTAGATCCAACGTGATATTGATGTATATTGCAGCTACAGTGGGACGCACACTCGGATTTCAGATCAATACCCAAAAAATTGAATAGAACATTGTAAGAGGAACAGGTCTCTGAGACAAGCTGAGAACCCCATCAGAAATCGCTATATAAAAATCATTTATCAGAAGAGCTTTCAGCCGCAGGCCAGCAACCTTCCTGATGAGCACAGTGAGAGGTAGTGTGAAGCTCCAGGACGTCGCGCCCGGACTTATATATGCGGTGACGTCTCAGAATCCCGCCCTCGGTCTTGATGGGCTTCACCTTCTGCACACATGTCATGCAGGCTATGCCCTTCTTCCTCCCAGAGTGCTTTTGCCCCATGGAGCGACATTTGCTCCCAGCCATTATATAAATCAAAAGCACCATCTTTCGTTCACCCGAAGTACCCCAAAGTTCGTAATTCGTTCCGAAACCGATAGTTTCCTGAAATTCTAAACGAATTCCACTTCGTTAGAATCGATTCGCCCATCTCTAGTTATTATCATAAGGTAATGTTATTTTTCTTTATGTTTTTAATGTTTGGGCTGATAAGTGTGTATGTGTTTCATTGGCTCCTTGGATGTTACATACAGATATATTAGAAGTGAATTTGTCATTTCATATGTCAACTCCAGATGACAACCTCATATTTGCTTGTAATACACTACCTGTTTGTTCTATTTCACATTTTGTAAATATAGCTTGCAGATTTAATTAGTCATAGTCATGTGTATTGTTAATAAAGAAGAACAGTCAATGAAGTGTAACCCACGTGCACATTGTTGAAGGTCAGCTGCCAAACAGAATTGTTTTAAATTCTATGAAGATGTTCATATTCAAAAACGCCTCAGGACAGTAAACAATATGCAATGTTGTACGTGTTTCACAAGTTCATTGATTTTTATGTCATTTTACTTTGCAATTGTCATCTACAGAAAGCATATAATGGTAATCTTTACATAACTGCATACTAGCTTTATAGATAAAAACTAGAGATGGACGAATCAATTCTAACGAAGTGGACTTCGTTTAGAATTTCAGGAAAACTTCGATTCTGCACGAAGCCGAATTTTATGGTACTTTGCGGGAACTAATCGTTTTTTTCTAAAATGGCTGCGCATATGGCGTGACATGGGGCAGAGAACTCTGGGAGGAAGAAAGGAACACCCTCAATGACATGTGCGGACATGAAACCAATCAGCAAACAGCGGGCTTCTGTGACGTCACAGCACTATAAGATATACACGGACACCCCATCTTAAATTCTCACATTCTCCCACTGTGACTCCGTCAATAAGCATCTGGCTGTGCTGCACGATATTGCACTCTTTTATAAACCAAATCATTTTTTTCAGCTACTGGGGTGAAAGACCATCACAAGTGTGTGTCTTGTAAACACTTATTACTCAACAGCGTTATTATTTTGTTTTAGTTTGTGGGGTATTCTCCTAGAAGTCCAATGGTGGGTGTATTCTGCCACATATATGCCTGAATTCATCAGTTTTTTCTGTAAGGTATTTCTTACCAAGGGTTAATAAGCCATCTTGTTTGTGTGGTAATTTGGAGTAAAATACAGGGTGTTTGTGTATTTTTTTTTTGTCCCATACACACCTAAATTTCATCTGTATGGTATTTTATACCCAAAGGTTAGTTGAGCCTCTTGTTTGTGGGGTAATATTAGAGTAAAATACAGGGTGTGTGTGTATTTTTTTGCCCCATGTACTCAAAAATTCCATCTGGTTTTTCTGTAGGGTATCTTATACCCAAGGGTTAATTTAACCTCGTGATTGTAGGGTAATTTGGAGAAAAATATAGGGTGTGTGTATTTTTTTGCCCCACATATGCCTAATTTCCATCTGTTTTTTCTGTAGGGTATTTTATACCCAAGGGTTAATTTAACCTCATGATTGTGGGGTAATTTGGAGTAAAATACAGGGTGTGTGTATTTATCTGCCCCATATACGCCTAATTCCATCTGGGTTTTCTGTAGGGTATTTTATACCCAAGGATTAATTTAACCTCTTGATTGTGGGCTAATTTGGAGTAAACGGTGTAACGGTAACGGTGGCAGTAATGGATCCGCTGGACCACTGCAAGCAATGGTGGAAAACCCACACAAGGAGCGGCTGTCTAAGTAGAACCCGGTTTTTCAACAGAGCACGCCGCCCAATGAGGATGGCTTGCTGCGGCGGGGGAGGAAACTACCAGGTCACTCCGCTGGTGGAACTTGCTTGAGGTGGCAGCCAAGGGTGAGTGTGGTACAAAAATCGTATGGCAGAAGTACGTAGTAGGGGACAGGCGGGTAGGTCAGGGCAGGCGGCAGAGGTTCGTGGGGAAAGGACAGAAGATGAACGGTATGGTACAAGGGAGAGACAATCACGGCACAAGGAACGCTTTCTCGATAGGTATAGGGACACTAATGATACGGCGTGGTGAGGAAGTGGCAAGCTTAAATAGGTGTCAGCGCCCGTGGACACAATCCCACCGCCGCGCTGTCCCTTGTAAATTGGGCTGCAGTAACGCTGCTCGCCTAGGAGAGCGGCGTGCGACCGGACCAGGCCAGTAGAAGTACGTGCCCGGTTAAGGACAGCAGCGAGCGAGGTGAGGTAAGTGAAAGTGCCTCCGGGGGACGAGGGAGCGCCCCCGGAAGTTACCCAGACCTCGGAGCCGCTCGCCCCCGGACCTGGGGAGCGGGCAGGGAGATGGACAGCCTGCAGCCTGCCCCACGGGCTGCAGCGCCGTCCATGACAATGTGTGTATTTATTTGCCCCATATACGCCTGAATTCCATCTGTTTTTTCTGTAGGGTATTTTATACTCAAGGGTTAATTAAGCCTCTTGATTGTGGTTTTGGGTAAAAAATGAGTTAAAATATAGGGTGTGTATATTTTAAACCCATATAACGCCTGAATTTCATTCATTCATTCTGTGGGGTAATTTTATACCAAGGGTTACTTTCTCCTCTTGTTTTGTGGCGGGGATTTGAGTCAAAGTCAAGTTCGGGTGTGGTGTAAATTCTGTCTCATATACGCCTGAAATGAATCCATCAACTTCAGACCAGTGGAGGTATTCTACATCTGGGCCAAGACGTGAATTTTATTCACTTTTTGTGGAGGAAATTCTGTGTCAAATACAGTGTTTGTGTATTTCAGCCCTACCATCATCTCAAATCCAGCCACTCCAGTTCTTGGGATATTGTTTCTTGTGGCACTTATTTTTTTCAATTTTTGTGGTGATTTTTTGTTAAATGCTGTCACATGTAGGAGCCCCTACCCCCCAAAGAATGGGGAGGGTTTTGCATCAGTTAATTTTGCATTGAAGTGCACTATCATTTGCTTTACTTTGATCTTCAGTGTCGCTTTCAATTTGTCAAGAATCATCATTGCTCTAAAGCCAAAAAGAAAAAGGAATTGATCCCAAAAATAAGTAAATGGAATTTTGCATGTGTTCTTGTGTTTTGTATCCACTCCGTTATGGCTACCTAATATTGCAATCCTGATGCAAACAAAGGACCATGTCATACTAGCTTTACGGCTTCTCTGAAGACACAATCAGTTGTGTTTGTCCTTTTCATACTGTCAGGTGCAGCAGTTATGTATTGAAAACATTACACTCTGTTGGTACCTTTTATATCCATTGATTACATCTAGAAACTGTCTATATACTATTTGCATAAACCGTTCTCTATTTCTATATTCCTTGACCAGTTAATTCAGATATTATACGCTTGGAATGCATAGCTTTTGCAAGGAAACTACCTTCAGGATGTACCTGTTCTGAAAGATGCTGAAATAACGTATGGACTCATAATGGCCCACAAATATTAGCTTATACAGCAAAATTAATTTGTAAAGTGCTGCGGAATATGTTGGCGCTATATAAATAAAAATTATTATTATTAAAAGCAGACAAAGATGGCACAGAAGTATATTTAAACCAGCACAACACCCAAGCCAGATGCATTTCACTGGACAAACAACTCCATAAAAGGAAATGTGTTTTGCTGAGACTGTGCAATATTATGCAACGCATGCAGAAAATGAAGGACTGATGTATATCACCATATATGAATATGTATTTGATTTCCTAATAAACTTGCCTCCTCAAAAGCTTATTAACCAATGATCAAACGACACATACTTACAACAATGTATACGTATCAAATACTATAAAAGGCTGTGCTTCCTGATAATAAATCAGAACTGCTTTCCAGACAAATTTGTGTGGATGGTAATTCCTGGGGCTTCAGCTATACAGCAAATATATACTAATTTGGAGGGGGTAGCAATTGGCAAGAGTACAGATACAAAAGTGTTAACTGTACTTCACATTTGGTGCCGTGCCGTGGCCTCAGGTGTCAGACTTGTTCTTGTGTGTCAGACTTGTATTTAGGTGTCAGACTTGACCTCAGATGTCACACTTGCCCTCAAGTGTCCGACTTGTCCTCAGGTGTCAGACTAGCCTGTCAGTAAACAGAAGAAGTTAGACAGGGACAGAGTTAGGTACCTTCCATTCAGGTGATTAGCACCTCAAAGCTGGCTTCCTTTAAGCATTTAGGGCTAAGATCAGGGAGCGGCTGCCATAACATATCTATGCTTTGTATCCATTTTTCCGCTATCAGCGGCCACACCCACATTACAGCCTTTGGGTATACTTCCTATTTTCTATACACGCATTAATACTTTTTAAGAGGCTGTATTTTTTAAGACGCACGTTGTCTTTAAGCGTGTTTCTCAGTGTGTAACAACCGGTATCTGCTGTTTCAGCCACGAGCACTGCCTCTTATCAGCGCTGAACATAGACATTAACCACAGCGCTCACTCACCACAGTGCATGTGGGTTTATTAATGATCTCATGATGGCATCTTTCAAGAAAATATTTAATTCAAAATCAAATGCTGATTCAAGTTTTACAGCTTCACAGCTGGTAATGAGACGTGAGGGGAAGAAACATTTTGCTGATTATGCTAAATTAATGAAGATTTGTCATTTGCACCCAAGTGGGCGTTTACAAGTTCACCAATGGGAGCAAGCTTTGAAGGATTGTAAAGGGTTACTTGATGATAAAAAATTGTACCAAGCAGCCTTAGCGTGGCACAGAACAGCAGTCGCCATCGCAAAGGAGAATTATGTTGAGCTAGAATGCAATGATACGAAGGGGAGAGTAACTCATTACATGTATGCTCTTATGCCAGAACCACCTCCCTACGATCCTTAGTGTTGGACCTGCCCAATTTGTGGTCAACAGGATCCCATTTCTGCTGAATATTGTGTTAGCTGTGGGAGGGAACGTCCCACCCCAATCCCACCCTGCATTTCTCCGTCTGCCCCAATACTAGAGACACCCATTTCCTCCAGCAGCCATTTTGGTGTGGCTCACTCTCCCTCTCCTACCGGAGATACTAAATAAGTCCTGCATCTTTCTCAGCAGGCGGCCATATTGGTACAGTCAATTCTCCTCTTCATGTTGTCGGCCATATTGCTGGAGTCAATTCCCCACTTCCTGTGGTCGGCCATGTTGCTACACCTGAACTTCCTACTTCCAATGGCCATGTTGCTCATTCCGGGTCAGGGGCTACCTGCGGCCATCTTGATACACCCAATATTTCTCCCACAGTTACTCACAATGATGCAGCTGCACCCACTCATACAATCCTTGCTGGTGCACCTGCTATCCAACTACCACTGTACCCACTGCTCACTGCATCAGGAACTTTTTATATACCTTCCTCATCTGTTGCCCCTATTCTCACCTTGGGCACTGCCAAGGATACTGCAGAGGATTCTAAGTTGCCTATTGCTGTTGGAGGCTCTACCCCTAAGGTGACACCTAAAAGAGAAGCTTCTGATCGTGAAATTGAAGATACGATAGTTTTAATTCCCCCAGATGAATCTGACAACTTTTATGATGAACACAGCTCATTTCATGACAGACAGCACTTCACCAACAGACGCTCTGTCCATCGCCCTAGTGAGCAACCACCACCACAGAATATCCCTATGCTGATTACCTCTATCTGGGACACTTCTACCACACTCATGATTATTAAAGGCGATATTGTGTTTCAAGATACTACTGCTATTGTCAACCCTACTAATCCACATCTACAACTTGTAGGTGGTTTGTCAGGGCAACTTGCTCGTCACGGTGGAACTGATATACAAAAGGCTTGTGATGCCCTTCTTTCCTGTGCTGACGGCGCTGCCTTCCCTGTTTCCGCAGTTCTGGCCACCCCTGCGGGCAATTTGAAGTGTAAATACATCATTCGTGCTGTGGGTCCCATATATACACTACTAACTCAAACCATTCACAATATACTGGCTTTGGCATAATATAATAAGTTCAAGTCTCTGTCTATACCCCTCATTTCTGCAGGCCTTTTTGACTTCCCGCCAATGCTGAGTGTGCAGACCTTACTCTCTACCTTGCTGGATCATGGACCTATCCCACCACTTAGGGAAATACGGATTGTTGTTCTAACGGATGCCATGGCCAAAAGCCTGAAGCACACTTGGTTAGCACTTACTACTTCCTCTCCAAAACACGAGAAGACCCCTATCTCTCCTCCGGACAAATCCGCAGGGACTTCAATGTTGCCTTTACCAGCTCCACCTCCTCCTGCCACTGATTTGCTACTTGATTGGGAAACGGCTTTACCTCCACCACCACCACCACAACCCATTGATACTATCTCTCCATTGATCCCTGCCAACAATTCTTCCCACACTCTGCCACAGGACTCAGTTTCACTTCCAGTCCTTCCTCAAGATAATCCTTCAACCAAGGACCAACCAATTTATGTGCCTTTTAATCCCTCTCAAGTCAATAACCTGTTGACCCAATTACCGGACCCTGACAAGAATCCTATGCCATTTTACCGTGCCATTTCTCAAATCCAAAAAACTTACTCAGCAAACTGGAAAGACCTGTATCATGTTGCTAACATAAAGGCTGGAGAGTCCTTCTGGCCTATCATAAAGTCTGCTCTGCAAGAAGATACTGTGGAAGACACCTGTGCTTACTCATCTGGAGAAGAGTTCTGCCGCAGACTTCATTCCTGGGCCAAAGAACGTTTAGCTGAGTCCTCAATCAATCTTTTCAATTCCACTCAAGGCCCCAATGAAACTGTAGAAAAATTCTACAACAGATTGTCTGCTTCATTCCAAGACAATGGTTTTGACCTCAATACTAAAATTAATCAACGTTTACTGGCATCCACGTTTGTTCAAGGCCTACTTAAACCAATTCGGGAATATTTTGAAACTGTTCGCCCTGAATATGCTGAACTGCCAGGAACCCAACTTCTCTCCATTGCAAAGGCCCAGAGTTCCTTGCTGTCTCAAGCCGATTCCTCTCATCCATTGAAGAAGACTTCTAAGGTGGCCGTTTTCCAAGAACACGTTCCTGATCCTATACTCTATAATCAACCTATGCAAGTTTACCCTGGATATTCTCCTACAAATGATTCACGTTTTTTCAACCGGACTTCCCCACAAGGACGTGGCACACCTCAAAGGCACTGTTTCTACTGCCAAAGACCTGGTCATCTGGCCAGAAACTGCCGAACCAAAGCCCGCGACGACTGCAGGAATCTTGCTGCTGCTGGACAACATTTTCCTCAGAATTCCAATCAAGTCCAAACTCAGTTACAGGTTTCTGGACCACCACAGACAAGATTTAATCAACAAGCACAACGCAGACCTATGTCTCAAAATAATCCTTTCACTAGACCTCTCACCAACTACAATCAATTCCAAGAAGCTTATCCTGATGATGCAGCCAACTGGCCACCACCTCCTCCTCCATCACAGTTCAATTCCTACCCTCCTCAAGCATAGGATTTCGGCAAGCCTGTGTCTACTGTCCTTGTCCATTCAGCAGAAAATTCCTCAGCAAGTCATTCTGGACCTGTTTTGACTGTCACTCTTCCCATCAATGGCCATCAACTTCCTTTTCTTGTAGACACAGGTGCAGCCAGATCTGTCCTGAAAACTTCTGATATTCCTCCGGATGTCATCCTTTCCCCAGATTACATTTCCTGCGTGGGAGTGGATGGACGCCCAACTCAAACTCACTTGACCTATCCTGTTCCAGTTGGACATCATGGACTCCTATCAAGACTACTAATTTCGCCTACCTGTCCCACTAACTTACTTGGAGCAGATCTTCTTCAAAAAATGAATGCTACTATCAGATATGATTCCACTGGAATATTTCTGGACTTTGATTCTCCTGTATCTCATGAAGTCACTGAAAGCTCTCCCAGCTCTTCTTTTGTCGTCCACGATGCCTTCCATTCCTAATGATATCTTCAATCAAGTCTCTCCTGAAGTATGGTCACAAGGTCCCAATGATGTTGGCCTCCTTCCTGTTGCACCAGTCCATGTTTTCCTGAAAGCTGGCGCTACACCTCCTCGCTTTCCCCAATATCCCTTGAAGCATGACCAAGAACTTTCTCTGGAAAACCAAACCACTGCCTTCCTGAACGAAGGGGTGCTCATCCACTGCATTTCACCTGCTAATTAGAGATGGGCGAATTTCTCAAAAATTCGATTCGGTGGCTTTGCCGAATTTTCCGACAAAATTCGTTTCGGTCTGAATTGCTTTGGGACAAATCGCGTTAAAAAACAGATATTTCCAGGCTGCACAGAGCATGCAGGGTGCTGTAGAACATTGTGCCATGCTTAAATATGCAGAGGGAGCATGGTTTGGTCTTCATACAATGTTGTGTTTTAGTATGACACACAGATGACTGCTGCCGCTCTTAGAATCACTTCACTATAAAATTCCCTGGGCACTTAAGAGGTCAAAACTGACCTAAAAACTGCAGCGGGAATGTAGCCTGATAAAGTCATGGCAGCGAAAGCTGGAAAAAAACAAGCTGAGAGCTCAGTTGGCAACATCAGTGACAGAGTGTGGAGGTGATGGCAGCAGCCACAGCAGCATGAGGTCAGAGAGTGGCACAATGACATTCTGGAGGTGGCAAAAACAGGAGTAGGCCACAGAGTGGCACAATAACACAGTGTGGAGGTTACGGCAGCAGCTACAGCAGCATGAGGTCAGACAATGGCACAATGACATTCTGGAGGTGGCAAAAACAGTAGTAGGCCACAGATTGGCACAATGACAGAGAGTGGAGGGCACAGCAGCAGCCACAACAGCAGCATGAGGTCAGACAGTGGAACAAAGACAGAGTGTGTAGGTCACGGCAGCAGCCACAGCAGCAGCATGAGGTCAGAAAGTGGTACAATGATAGTCTGTAGGTGGAAAAACAGGAGAAGGCCACAGAGAGGCACAATGACACAGTGTGGAGGTCACGGCAGCAGCCACAGCAGCAGCATGAGGTCATAGAGTGGCACAATGACACAGTGTTGGATGTCACGGCATCAACAGCAGCAGCAGCATGAGGTCAGAGAGTGGCACTATGACAGAGTGTGGAGGTGGCACAAACAGGAGAAGGCCACAGAGTGGCACAATGACACAGTGTGTAAGTCACGGCAGCAGCCACAGCAGCAGCATGAGGTCAGAGAGTGGCACAATGACACAGTGTGGATGTCACGGCATCAACAGCAGCAGCAGTATGAGGTCAGAGAGTGGCACAATGACAGAGTGTGGAGGTGGCACAAACAGGAGTAGGCCACAGAGCGGCACAATGACAGAGTGTGGAGGTCACGGAAGCAGCCACAGCAGCATGAGGTCAGACAGTGACACAATGACAAGTTGGAGGTGGCAAAAACAGTAGTAGGCCACAGATTGGCACAATGACAGAGAGTGGAGGGCACTGCAGCAGCCACACCAGCAGCATGTGGTCAGACAGTGGAACAAAGACAGAGTGTGTTGGTCACGGCAGCAGCCACAGCAGCAGCATGAGGTCAGAAAGTGGCACAATGACATTCTGGAGGTGGCAAAAACAGGAGAAGGCCACAGAGTGGCACAATGACACAGTGTGGAGGTTACGGCAACAGCCACAGCAGCAGCATGAGGTCAGAGAGTGGCACAATGACACAGTGTGGAGGTCACGGCATCAACAGCAGCAGCAGCATGAGGTCAGAGAGTGGCACTATGACAGAGTGTGGAGGTGGCACAAACAGGAGTAGGCCACAGAGTGGCACAATGACAGAGTGTGGAGGTCACGGCAGCAGCCACAGCAGCAGCATGAGGTCAGGCAGTGGCACAATGACATTCTGGCGGTGGAAAAACAGTAGTAGGCCTCAGAGTGTCACAATGACAGAGAGTGGAGGTGATGGCAGGAGCAACGGCATGAGGTCAGAGAAAGGCACAATGACAGGGTGTGGAGGTGACCGCAGCAGCAACAACAGCAGCAGCAGCATGAGGTCAGAGAGTGGCACAAGAACACAGTGTGGATGTCACGGCACCAGCAACTACAGCAGCAGCATGAGGTCATAGAGTGGTACAATGATATTCTGGAGGTGGAAAAACAGGAGTAGGCCACAGAGTGGCACAATGACACAGTGTGGAGGGCACGGCAGCAGCCACAGCAGCAGCATGAGGTCAGACAGTGGCACAATGACAGAGTGTGGAGGTTACGGCAGCAGCAGCATGAGGTCAGAGAGTGGCACAATGACACAGTGTGGAGGGCACGGCAACAGCCACAGCAGCAGCATGAGGTCAGAGAGTGGCACAATGACACAGTGTGGAGTTGACGGCATCAACAGCAGCAGCAGCATGAGGTCAGAGAGTGGCACAATGACATTCTGGAGGTAGCAAAACAGTAGTAGGCCACAGAGTGGCACAATGACAGAGAGTGGAGGTGACGGCAGCAGCAGCATGAGGTCAGAGAGTGGCACAATGAAAAAGTGTGGAGGGCACGTCAACAGCCACAGCAGCATCAGCATGAGGTCATAGAGTGGCACAATGACAGAGTGTGGAGGTGGGTGACAATACCAGTCCCTGGTATGGTTGGTGGAAGATGGAGAAACTGGCAGCAAGCGGGTGGCGGCATCAGAATAGTGGCTGAGGCAGGTATTTTTAACCCAGACTCATTTCTCACAGTTTGGGTGAGGCGTCATGGCTGATGAAATCTGACGCCTAAGGCATTGGTGTGTGGAAATCCTGGCCGATCCACGCCTGTTTCATCTTGACAAAGGTCAGTCGTTTCACATTTCCCGTGCACGAGCGGGTTTTCCTTGGGGTAACGCTGGCCCCCGCCGCACTGAATACCCGATCTGATGCCACACTACTGGCCGGGCAGGACAGCTTCTCCACTGCAAACTCTGCAAGTTGCGACCACACATCCAGTTTGGCTGCCCAGTACTCCAGCGGATCTGCTAACTGGGGTGGCAGAGTGCTGTACAAGTAGGCCACCACCTGTTGCTTCAGGGTCTGCTCCAGGTCCTGCTGCTGCTGGCGACTGCCCTCCTCACTAGGCGGGTGAAGGAAGCTGCTCATCAGTGACTCCAGACTTAGGTTGCTGCTGATGGAGCTGGTACTGCTCCTACCCCCCCACCTTCCCACGGCAGTCGTGGCAGTAGTACGTGAGCGCTGAAGAACCACCCCGGTCAGACCTGTCAGAGGAGGGATGATGCCGCACATAGGCAGCGGCCAACTGACTACGGAGGATTTCCCTATAGTATTTGAGTTTGTCCTCCCTCTCAGAAGCTGGGAAAAACGCTCCCATTTTGGACCAATAGTGAGGGTCCAGTAGGGTGGAGAGCCAGAAATCATCCCTCTGCCGGATGGTGACTATTTGGCTGTCACTAGCCAGGCAAAGCAGCATGCTGCAGGACATCTGCACAAGTGACTCCGAGGGGCTCCCTGCCTCCATCTCCACTGTATACTGCCACGGTGCTTGTGGGTCATCTGCCTCATCTTCCTTATCTCCATCTACCTCCTCCAGCTGCTCCTGCTCCTCCTCTCTTGTCACCTGGGTAGAAAATCCACTCATTTCACCAGACAATGCTTCTGCTCCAATGTCCTCCTCCTCCTCATCCTCCATTTCAGTCCCCACCGGACTCATGTGGCCGTGAGATGTAGTCACCATGTCTCCAGTCCCCTGCCCAAGCAGATTTTTCAGCATCTGTTCCAGGACATGAAGCAGTGGAATGACGTTATTCATCCCGTAGTCCTGGCGACTGACAAATAACGTCACCTCCTCAATTGGCCTCAACAAACGGCGGGTGTCCTGCATGAGCTGCCACTGGATGACATCAAAGTTACATAGGAGAGTACTCCTGTCCGCCTGGATCATCAAAAAAAATCATTAATGGCCTTTCTCTGTTCATACAGTCGGTCCAACATGTGCAGGCTGGAATTCCAACGGGTGGAAACATTGCATATCAGAGTATGTTGGGGGAGGCCGTCCTGCCGCTGCAACTTTAGGATGGTGTTCCTGGCTTTGTAGGAATGGATGAAGTGCATGCACAGTTTCCTGGCCATTTTCAGAATCTTCTGAAAATCGGTGGAAGACTTCAGGAACCTTTTCACAACTAGATTGAACACATGCGCCATGCAGGGCGCATGGACCATCCCTCCTTGGTGCAGCGCGGACACCATGTTCCTCCCATTGTCCGTCACCATGGTTCTGATTTGCAGTTGGCGCGGAGAAAGCCACACATCGATTTCTTGCTGCATGACGCGGAGCAGTTCCTTCCCTGTGTGACTTCGTTCGTCGAGGCAAGCCAGGTGTAGAACTGCGTGACACCGCTGTGCCCTACACATGTGGTATGATGGAGCAGTACTTGTGGAGGCTGAGATGGTGGTGGTGGTGGAGGAGGAGGAAGCGGACATTGGCGCAGGAGCAGCAGTTTGACAACATGGAGGAGAAAGCAGCGTTTCCTGTCCAAGTTGTTGGTGTGCCTGGGCATGAAGCACATTCACCAAGTGGGCCGTAAAGGACATGTACTGGCACTGACCATAGTTACAGCTCCAGACGTCCGCGCTGCCGTACACCTTGGAACAAACCAATATGCTCAAGGACTGGCCCACTATTTGGAAAGGGAGGGATCACAGTACCAAAAACTTGGACAGGAGCACGGTCAGCTTCTGCACCTTAGGATGATTGGACGCATACTGTTGTCTATTTACAATCGCCTCGCTGAACGACTGCTGGCGCCATGAGTAGCGAGGAGTAGGAGCATCTGGACCGGGAGATGATGGCAAAGAGAAACAGCTCTTTTCTGCAGAGGTGGTGGAGCCTTGGCTGGCTGCAATGGCATGCGTGCCACTGGCTGCTGCTGCTGCAGCGGCAGGATGGACCACCACATCTGAGCCACGTTTCTCCCTGGCCACCGGATGGTAATGCTGCATGTGTTGACGCAGGGCCGTGGTGCCAATGTTAGCTCCCTGGCCACGCTTCACTTTCTGCCCACAGATTCTACATATACCCATATTCGGCTCCTCCGGTGTCTTAGCAAAGAACTGCCACACCGCCGAGTAGCTGATTTTACCGCCAACGCTCCGCACTGAGTGACTACTACCGCCGCTGCCTCACTGAGCCCCTGTGCCGCTACTTTCTTGGACCTGCGAAGCGGGTTTTCTACCCCGTGGCCGCTTGGCTCCCGACCTCACACTGCTGCTACCCTGCTGACTCACGGCCACACAACCCACTTGCTGGCTGCGCCGCTGCCTGACGTGCAAGCTGACGCCCTCTTCTCCTGACGATGATGAAGCCCTTGCTTCACCCGGCTCCCAAGTGCGGTCGGCTACATCATCATCGATTTGTGTTTCATCGTCACTGCTGTCCTCATCACCGGTCTTGGTATGCAGAGGCTGACCCCTCACAACATGACCTCCCATGCCACTCTCCACATCTATACTTTGCCGCCTACTGCAAGAAGCAGGGGATATTGGCCCCATTTCTTCGCTGCCAAGTAGCTGCTGACTGCCCTCCTCAAATTGTTCATCCTCGCTATATAGTGGCGCTGAGCCCAGACCACATAGTAGATCTCTGGCTGAGGGAACCGGATGGGACAGAGGCGGGTTGTGGACAGCTGAGGGCCACTGACCCGCTCCCTGGCCATGCCAACTAAGGGTTGTGTCTGACGATCCCACCGACTCTTGGCTGGGGTTGTCAGATGTCACCTGGGAGGAAGTGGATGACGAAGTCAACCAATCAAGAACCATTGGGTTGCTGAACAAAACATGCTAGATGACAGCGGCAGTTGTGGCCTCACCCCTGCTGCGACGTCCCCTTGCTGTGCTGCGACCTGGGCCTGCTCCAGGAATGTTTGTGCCACTGCCACTCGCAGGTGAAGAGCCTGCCACCTCTCTGTCTGACATACTATTTGTTCTAAAATGTACAGACACTGTTTGATGAAGATATCTGTATATGATAAATACACACCCTGTATTTGACTCCAAATGAACCCACTAAGAAGCTTGGGTAACCCTTGGATATAAATTGCGCTCCACAAATGGGCAGGAAAAATTGACTTGTATGTGCCGTTTAAAAACACTGTGTATTTTACTGAATATAAAAGCACAAACAGGCTTAATCAATCTTCGGATATGAATTATGCTACAGACAAAATTTCTTCATTGGAGATGAAAAAGAACGTTTCTTTTAGTGACCACAACAGCAGAACAACGCTTAATTAACCCCTGGATCTAAATTGCGCAAAAGAAATGAGCAACCAAAAATTACCAGCTTTGTAGCGTGTTAAAATGGCGTGTATTTTACGGTACACAACAACAGAAAAACTTGAAAACCTTCGGTTGTGAGTTATGCTACAGGCAAAATGTCTTTTATGGCGGTGAAAAAGGATGTTTCTTTTAGTGACCACAACAGCATAACAACGCTTAATTAACCCCTGGATCTAAGTTGTGCAAAAGAAATGAGCAAACAAAAATTAAGTGGTATTTGGATTGTAAAAACGCTGTTTCTTTAAATGAATACAACAGGAACAGGCTTAGATAACCCTTGGATATTCAATGTGCTGTGAGCAGATAGCATTAAAATGTATATGCAGCTGCATTGGACGCACACTGGACTTCAGTTCCAATACACCAAAAAATCAGAATAAGAACGTAAGAGAAGCAGTCTCTTAGACAAGCTGTGACAACCCCCAAAAATCGCTGTATAAAAATGAGTTCTTTATTACCAGCTAACATAAGCAGCCACAGCAGCACCTTCCCTACTCAGTACAGTGAGAACGGTATGAGCTCCCAGGGTCGCGCCCGGACTTATATAGTGCGGTGATGTCACAGAATCCCGCCGGTCTCTGATTGGCTTCATCTCTGCACATGTCATGCAGGCTATGCCCTTCTTCCTCCCAGAGTTCTTTGCCCCATGTAACGCCATGTGCTCGCAGCCATTTTATCAATCAAAAGCACGCTTCGTTCCCGCGAAGCACCCCAAACTTCGACTTCGTTCAGAATCGAAGTTTTCCTGAAATTCTAAACGAATTCCCTTTCGTTAGAATCAATTCGCCCATTTCTACTGCTAATACACCCCTGTTCCCTGTTCGCAAAAAGGTTGTCCCTGGTGAACCACAAAAATATCGTTTGGTTCAAGATTTAAGAGCAGTTAATGCTGTCACTGTTTTTGAGACCCCTGTGGTCCCCAACGCGCATGTCCTTCTTAGCCAAGTGCCCTCATCTGCTACATGCTTCACAGTTTATGATCTCTCCAATGCTTTCTTCAGTGTCCCTTTTCACAAGGATTCTCAATACCTCTTTGCTTTCACTTATCGTGGTACTCAACTCACCTGGACAAGATGCCCTCAAGGGGCCCAGAATTCTCCAAATCAATTCACTCAAGCTCTTCATGCCTGTCTTCAACCTTGGATCCTGGAACACTCTGAGGTCCAACTCCTACAGTATGTGGATGATATTTTACTCTGTGCTCCTGACCTTCCTACCTGTGCATCAAGTTCTCTCAGTCTTCTTCAACATTTAGCATCCATCAACTGCAAGGTTTCTAAGTCTAAACTCCAATGGTGTTGTGACAAAGTTGTTTTTCTTGGACACTGTATATCTCAAGGCACCAAACACCTTACTGATGACCGAAAGAAAGCTGTGATGTCCATCCCTTCACCTACCACTCTCAAACAACTACAGGCATTTCTAGGCCTCATCACATATTGCCGACAATGGATACCCAACGCATCTAGCCTGATGCAAAATCCCTCTTTCCAGGACATTTCTTCAAACCACAGACTCTCACCTGAGGCAGAGGCTTGCTTCCTGAGACTCAAAGAACTTATTCTCGAAGCTCCTGCTCTGGGTATCCCGGACTACTCACAACCTTTCCACCTCTTTCTCTCCGAACATCATGGGCATGCCTCTGGTGTTTTGGCTCAGACATGGTGATCGTATGAGACCTCTAGGATACTACTCATGCACGATAGATCCTGTCACATGGACTGCTCCTACTTGCCTAAGAGCTGTTGTCACTGCACAACTCCTTCTTGACAAGATTCAAGACATCATTTTGGGACATCCTGTGACTATCTTGGCACCACATGACCTTCAAGGGATCTTGAAACAATCCCAGCAACCTCACATCTCCAAGCAACGTAATCTTCGACTACAATGCTCATTGCTGATGCCTGAAAATGTAACCTTGAAGAGATGTACTACCCTCAACCCAGCCACCCTGCTTCCTCTCTCAAGGGGGGAAGATGGAGACCCGAATACCACACAAGAAGAAGATGAAGACACTTCCAATGATCATGACTGCCTTGAACAGATGGAAGCTGAAACATCACATATTCCTACTGTCTCTGTTTCCAAGCTGGAGAACCCTGATTATGTCTTCTTTACAGATGGATCCAGATATGCAGATGAACAAGGACGATTCCATACAGGATTTGCTGTGGTTACCTTGCATGAAACCGTAAAGGCTGCATCTTTACCTTCGAGTATGTCAGCCCAGGAAGCTGAACTTTGGGCTGTAACAGAAGCTTGCAAGCTCGCTGAAGGAAAGAATGTGAACATATATACACCGACTCAGCCTACGTGTATGGAGTGGCCCATGACTTCGGCCTGAAGTGGGCCCTGAGAGGTTTCCAGACAGCTAGTAGAACGGCAATCAAGAACAAAGAGGCTGTTCAGACCTTGATGTATGCTCTCCAGCTGCCGGCCCAAGTGGCTATCTTGACAACCAAAGCTCATGGGAAAATAGAGACAGAGAAGGCCAGAGGCAATTACAGCGCTGATCAGGCTGCTAAGGCTGCAGCCCTCCTCCCAGTAATTCGAGAGAAAGCAGGAGTGGCTGTATATATACTCACAAGAACAGAGAAGAAGAAGCTAGAAGAAAAGAAGAAGATAGAAGAAAGAGAAGAAGAGGAAGCTAAGAAGAATGAAGAGGAAAGGAAGAGAGAAGAGGATGAAGAACAGAACCAAGGAAAAAATATACTGAACCCAGGTGCTGACCTGTTGAGACAATTTCAAACCCAAGTAGGCCCAAAGGAAAGGAGGAACTGGGAGGAAGAGGGAGCTGAATGCAGCAGGATGGATTCTGAGGAAAGAAGATAAACTTTGTCTACCAAGGGCATTATATCCAGCTGTAGTCCAATGGCTCATGCATTACACACAGAGGAACAAACCAAATGATTTCTTCCATGAACAAGATATATCTGGCACCGGGAATTTCGACCACAGCAAGAAACTATTTCAAGAGTTGTGAAATATGCAATGCTTTTAACCCAGGAGGACTGGTGAAAACGCCACAGAAGCATCTGGCCAAACCATTGTACCACTTTCAACGGATCCAGATTCACCACATTGAGTTGCCCAAGAGTTGAAAAGACAAGTATGTCCTAGTGGTGGTGGATATGTTCTCAGGGTGGCCTGAGGTCTACCCAGTCCCTAATATGACTGCAAAAACTACCATAAAAAAGTTGCTGACTGAATTAGTGTGCAGATTTGGAATCCCAGAAGTTATAGAGTCTGATCAAGGACCTGGATTCACAGCAGAAGTAACTAGAGACATTTGGAAGCTAGTAGGAGCTGACCTTGGATTGCACACCCCATACCATCCCCAGAGCTCGGGAAAGGTCGAGAGGATGAATGCCACACTTAAAAACAAAATTCTCAAAGCCAGTAAGGAAACATCACTTCCATGGCCAGAGATCCTACCCATTGCCCTGTACTCTGTCAGAAACACCCCTAGGCAGCCCACTGGTCTCACACCTTATGAGATATTATTCTTAGGCCCACCTAGGTTAGGACAATACTATCCACAACAGTTGAGTGCAGGGAATGATAGCCTTGTAAAATATGTCATAAGTTTGTGTAATGAATTGAAACTAACCCATGCCGCAGTGTTTTCCTCTATTCCAGATCCTGACTCAGATCAGAGCACCCACAAACTGCAATCTGGTGATTTTGTGTGTGTAAAGAAACATGTCAGAGATTCTCTGGAACCCAGATTTGAAGGACCATACCAAGTTCTTCTGGTGTCCCCAACCTCAGTGAAACTAGAAGGAAGACCTACCTGGGTGCATGCCTCACACTGCAAGAAAGCGACTGGAGCCAACAAGTCATCATGAATCACTCTTTTATCCTTTATTACATTTGTGTTGTTTAGGTGTGTGTGAAAACACAAGGAGAACGACCCAGGGGGGTGGCTGGTGAATTCAAAGCTAGGGATCAGAACAAACCAGGACTCGAACCAATAATACCACAAATAAAGATAAATAAAGGTGTAGATTGGATAAATAGTATCCATTATAACCAACAGAGATTTGTAAACCACAGCCTACAACCCTACAAAGCATAGCTGAGCAATTAGAACCCATATCAATTATGGCCTACCAAATTAGCCTGGCATTGACTTAAAAGACACTCACAAGGGGGGATTGTGAGAATATAGTGTGAAGGTTACTTTAGGGGTGACCGTTCTTGGTTTCCAGACCCTAGAATTTTTATCAGCCCTTTTCCCTTATATTTCCAGTAGGACCAACATGTTCACTAATTGGATTGTCAGCAATCCATAAATTGTCACTGCTAGGGACTGCTCTAAAGTAGCACCTGGCGGTCATGTGGTCAGCAACATCCTCACCATCAGAGGCTCTGTAGAAGAGGCCGGCGATCGCTTAGTTACGCCCCCTTGGAGCAAGCCTGGCAGTGATGCAGCGGGTTTACTACCCGCTCCACCTGTCCATACAGCCATCCAAACACGGTGACACATATTCATCCTAGCTCAGTTTAGGGAGAACATGAGAAACAGAATTTAATGTTTTAGGGGGGACTGTCAGGTGCAGCAGGTGTGTATTGAAAACATTAAACTCTGTTGGTACCTTTTATATCCATTGATTACATCTAGAAACTGTCTATATACTATTTGCAAAAAACATTCTCTATTTCTATTACCCTTGACCAGTTAATTCAGATATTATGCACTTGGAATGCATAGCTTTTGCAAGGAAACTACCTTCAGGATGTACCTGTTCTGAAAGATGCTGAAATAACGTATGGGCTCATAATGGCCCACAAATATTAGCTTATACAGCAAAAGCAGATAAATATGGCGCAGAAGTATATTTAAACCAGCACAACACCCAAGCTAGATGCATTTCACTGGACAAACAACTCCATTTAAGAAAATGTGTTTTGCTGAGACTGTGTAATATTATGCAACGTATGCAGAAAATGAAGGACTGATGTATATCACCATTTATGAATATGTATTTGATTTCCTTATAAACTTGCCTCCCCAAAAGCTTATTAACCAATAATCAAACGACACATACTTACAACAATGTATACGTATCACATACTATAAAAGGCTGTACTTCCTGATAATAAATCAGAACTGCTTTCCAGACAAATTTGTGTGGATGGTACTTCCTGGGGCTCCAGCTATACAGCAAATATATATTAATTTGGAGGAGGTAGCAATTGGCAAGAGTACAGATACAAAAGGGTTAACTGTACTTCACAATACCTTCTGACAGATTAAAAGAAGGGGAAAACCCAACATACTGGCAACATCATAGAGTGGTGGAGGGTGGAAACAGCATTAGAAAACCACAGAATGGTCGACTGAGAGAGTGGTCAATTGACAGCATAATGAGTAGGCCACAGAGTGGCAAATGACAGATTGTGAAGGTGGAGGTAGCATGATTAGGCCACAGAGTGGCACAAGTACACAGTGCGGATGTGGCAGCAGCAACAGCAGCATCAGGCCAGACAGTGTCACAATGCCATAATTTTGAGGTGGTGGCAGCTAGGTGACATAACGAGGAGGTGGCAGCAACAGCAACATGAAGCCAGAGAGTGACATGGTGACATAGCCTGGAAGTGACAGCAGCAGCATGAGGAGACCTGAGTAAAGAGTGGGTAGGTGGATGTCAATACCAGTCCCTAGTAAAGATGGTGGGTGGTTGAAGGAGCAGCTGGCAGCAGATGTGTGGCATCAGGCGGGTGGCAGCATCAGAATATTAGCTGAGGCAGGGAGCCAGAAGAATACAGGGTTCAGGGTCTGCCCCAGATACTGCTGCTAGTGGGTACCTAAATCCCTAGGGGGGTGAAGAAACAAGTCAGACCTGTTAAAGAATGGACGATGGCGCAGATAGGCAGCGGCCAACTGACTACTTAGGATGTCTCTATAGTACTTGAGTTTGTCCTCTGTTGTGGCAGGTGAAAAAAAGCCCCCATTTGGGACTGGTAACGAAGGTCCAAGAGAGTGGAGAGCCAGAAGTCATCTCTCTGACGGATGGTGACAATTCAGCTGTCACTAGCCAGGCAAATCAGCATGCAGCGGGCCATCTGCGCAAGTGACTCTGAGGGACTCCCTGCCTCAATCTCTACTGTATACTGCCATTGTGTGTCTGGGTCATCTTCCTCGTCTTCCTAATTCACCGGCTGCTCTTGCTCCTCTCGTGTCACCTGAATAAAAAAAAAAACTAATTTCGCCACACGCTACATGTGCTCCAATGTCTTCCTCCTTCTCCTCCTGTTCAGCCCCCACTGGACTCATGTGGCCATGGGTCATCATGTCTCCAGTCCCTGACCAGACAGATTTTGCAGCATCTGTTCCAAGACATGAAGCAATGGAATGACGTTATTCATCCTGTAGTCCTGGTGACTGACAAATAACGTGGCCTCATCAAAGGGTCTGTGCAATCGGCAAGTGTCCCACATGGGCTGCCAAAAAAATGTTAAGGGCCTTTCTCTGTTCATACAGACGGTCCAACCTGTGCAGGCTGGAATTCCAACGGGTGGAAACATCGCATATCAGCGTGTTTTGAGGAAGGCCGTTCTGCCGCTGCAACTCGAGGAAGGTGTGCCTGGCTTTGTAGGAATGGATGAAGTGCATGCACAGTTTCCTGGCCATTTTCATAATCTTCTGAAGATCGGTGGAAGACTTCAGGAACCTTTTCATAACCAGATTGAACACGTGCGCCATGCAGGGAGCATGGACCATCCCTCCTCGGTGCAGCGCGAACACCATGTTCCTCCTATTGTCTGTCACCATGGTTCCAATTTGCAGTTGGCGCGGAGAAAACCACACATCGATTTCTTGCTGCATGACGCGGAGCAGTTCCTCCCCTGTGTGACGTCTTTCGCCGAGGCAAGCCAGGTGTAGAACTGCGTCACACCGCTGTGCCCTACACATGTGGTATGATGGAGCAGCACTTGTGGAGGCTGAGATGATGGTTGTGGAGGAGGAGGAGGAGGCGGTAGACATTGGCGCAGGAGCAGCAGTTTGACAACGTGGAGGAGAAAGCGGCATCTCCTGTCCAAGTTGTTGGTGTGGCTGGGCTGGAAGCACATTCACCCAGTGGGCCATAAAGGACATGTACTGGCCCTGACCGTAGTTACAGCTCCACACATCCATGCTGCCGTGCACCTTGGAAGAAACCAATAGGCTCAGGGACTGGCCCACCTTCTGTTCTACATATTTGTAAAGGTCTGGTACTGCCTTTTTCGAAAAGAAATTCCGGCTTGGGATTCTCCACCTTGGCCCGGCGCAATCCATTAATTCTCTGAACGGTGCAGAGTCCACTATTTGGAAAGGGAGGGGCTGCAGTACCAACAACTTGGACAGGAGTACGGTCAGCTTCTGCACCTTAGGATGGTTGGATGCATAATGTTGTCTCTTTGCAATCGCCTTGTTGAACGACTACTGGAGCCATGAGTCTCGAGGAGCAGAAGCATCTGGACCGGGAGATGATGGCAAAGACATCTCCCTTCTGCAGAGCTGGTGGAGCCTTGACTCACTGCAATGGCATGCGTGCCTCGGGGCGCTGATGCTGCTGTTGCTGCGGCAGCAGGATGGACCACCACATTTGAGCCACGTTTCTCCCAGGCCACGGATGGTGTTGATGCAGGGCCGTGGTGCCAATGTTAGCTCCCTGGCCACTCTTCACTTTCTGCCCACAGATTCTATATATACCCATTTTCAGCTCTTCCGAGCAAAAAACTGCCACACCGCCGAGTATGTGGTTTTGCCGCCAAATCTCCGCACTGAGTGACTACTACCACCGCTTCCTCAGTGAGCCTCTGTGCCGCTACTTTCTTGGACCTGCAAAGAGGGTCGTCTACCCCATAGTCGTTTAGCTCCCGACCTCTCACTGCTACTATGCTGCCGAGTCACAGCCACACTACCGACTTGCTGGCTGCACCGCTTCCTGACGCGCAAGCTGACGCCCTCTTCTTCTGACGATGATGAAGCCCTTGCGTCACCCGGCTCCCAAGTGCGATCGGCTACATCATTATCGATTATTGTTGGATCTTCACTGCTTTCCTCCTCAATGGTCTTGGTATGCAGAGGCTGACTCCTCACAACATGACCTCCCATGCCACTCTCCACATCCATACTTTTGCACCTACTGCAAGAAGCAGGGGATGTTGGCCCCACCTCTTCCCTGCCAAGTAGCTGCTGACTGTCCTCAAATCGTTCATCCTCGCTGTACAGTGGCGCTGAGCCCAAACCACATACTACTTCTCTCGCTGAGGGAACCGAACGGGACAGAGGCGGGTTGTGGAGAGGTGAGAGCCGCTGAGCTGTTCCCGGGCCATGCCAACTAAGGGTTGTGTCTGACGAAAACCCCTGACTCTTGGCTGGGGTAGTCAGATGTCATCTGGGATGAGGTTGATGACCTAGTCAACCAATAAAGAACCTTTGGGTTGGTGGTCAACACTAGATGACACCGGCAGTTCTTGCCTCACCATGTCACCCCTGCTGCAACGTCCCCTTACTGTGCTGTGACCTGTGCCTGTTCCAGGAATCTTTGTGCCACTGCCACTCGCATGTGAACAGCCTGCCACCTCTCTGTCTGACATCCTGTTTGTTCAAAGATTTACAGACTCTGTTTAGTGAAGATATCTGTAAGAAAAAATACACACATTGTATTTTACCCCAAAAATAAACCCTCAAACGGGTTGGGAAATTTGGGTTTAAAAATTTGGCTCCAGAAACACCGGGAAAAATTTTACTGTATGTGCTATAGAAAAAAAATCAATATTTTACTGTTTAAAGCGAACAGTTTAAATTTAACATTGAATATAAATTGCGCTCCAGAAATCACCGGAAAAATTTCTCGTATGTGGTTTTAAAAAAACCCCGTGTATTTTATAAATATAAAAGCACAAACACGTTTAAATTAAAAACCCTTAAATTTAAATTGGTTCAAAAATTCCCAAGAAAATGTATGTAGTTGTAGGAAAACTTGTTTTTTTAAATGAATATAAAAGCTAAACATCTTAATTTCCCCTTGAAAAAAAAATTTGCAGCTAAAATTCCCAGGAAAAATTTATCATATTTTTTCGTTTAAAAACACTGTGTATTTTATGAATATAAAACACAAAAAGTTAAATTTAAACCCCTTAAATATAAAAACGCCCCGAAACGACCAGGAAAAATGATCGCATGTGTATAAAAAAAAACTGTGTTTTTACTGAAATAAAAGCAAAAAATTCTTAAAAAACCCTTGAATATAAATTGCGCTAAAAAATACCGGGAAAAATGTATCGTATGTGGCTTTTTAAAAAAACCGTTTTTTTACTGAATTTTAAAGCAAAAAAAATTTAATTCCCCCTTGAATATAAATTGCCTCCAGAAATGCCAGGAAAAATGTACTGTATGTGCCTTTTTTAAAAACCTTGTATTTTATACTTTAAAAAAGACAAACATGTTAATTAAACCCTTGAATTAAATTCGCTCAGAAATCCCCGGGAAAAAAATTTAAGTATGTGGTATAGAAAAACCCCGTGTTTTTTTACTAAATATAAAAGAACAAACACGCTAAATTTAAACCCCTTGAATTAAATTGCGCTCAGAAATCACCAGAAAAATTTAACTCTTTTGGTATAAAAAACACTGTGTATTTTACGGAATATAAAAGCAAAACCCCGCTTAATTTAACCTTGGATATAATTTGCCTCCCAAATGACAAAAAAAATTTAGTCGTGTAAAACATAATTTTTTTTAAATTTAAAACCCTTGGATATTCAATGCGCCCCAGAAATGCCCCAGAGGGAATTAAATTGTTTTGGGCAGAAAAAGACCCACCCCAGACTTGAATTACAATTGGGGTGAGGTTTATATCGAAAAGTTGAATTGGCACGGTTTTTAGGTTGATCGGAAATTTGCAATCAGCGTATTTTGGTGAGAATTTTGACAAATCTATTCATGGCCCTTTTTTTTCGGCACTTCCTGTCTTTTTGGGTTTGGCTAGCAAATCAGTTAGAGCAAGAGCGGGTTGAGTGGGTGTGTTAATCAGACTGTGATGTGTATGGTTTTTTTTGGCGGGAAAAAATCAATGCCCCTTTTTTGTAGAACGCGTTTCCTGTTCTAACTTTTTCATGTTTTCCATAGAGGGGACGTGTGCTAGCTTTTCAATACAGTGAGCCAGGACACAGATTTTTTATTCAACAAAAACTATCTTTTAGCTGTGAAAATTAGAAATGGGTAGATTAGGGAATGTCAGCTCTTATTTTTTCTAGACTTTTAAAGAGATTAGACTGTACACCCCGGGGGGGGGAGGGGGGGAGGAAGTGGGGGAAAAAACACAGACAGACGGGGCCTTTTGAAAGGATTTGTATATTGTGCACCCCGCTTGTTTTGCCTGCATTGAAATGTTTTTTTTTTGGCCCAGCCACCCTCACACCTGAGGTAAAACTCCCTTTTATTTTGTGTCCCCAGTTTGTTAAAAGACCCACTGTACTTAAATTAAGATACGAATTTTCTAGTAACTGCTGTGGTTTTTCTTCGGAAAACCCCATTTTATTATCCTTTAAAAATTTTAAATAGGGTTTTTCACTTTGGCGAGCCCATTTTTGATAAAAGACCCCCTTGTTTATATTGGATACAAAAAATTTTGTAGAATTGAGGTGTATTTCATAGGTGAAAAACCCCTCTTTTATTATCCTATACTTTTTAAAAGGGGTGTTTTTCACTTTGGGCAGCCCAGTTTTGATCAAAGCCCCACCTTGAACTTATATGGGATACAGAAATTTGCTAGAAATTTGCGGTGTTTTTCATGGTGAAAACCCCACTTTTATTATCCATATAAATTTGAAAAAAGTTTTTTCCCCTTTGGCGCAGCCAGTTTTGATCAAAGATCCCCCTTGTACTTTATTAGGAACAGAAATTTGCTAGAAATTTGGTGTATTTTCATGGGAAAAACCCCATTTTTATTATCCGTAAAAATTTTTAAAATAGGTGTTTTTCACTTTGACCCCCATTTTTTTCAAAGACCCCCCTTGTATTATATTAGAACAGAAATTTGCTAGTAAATGCAGGTGATTTTAGGTGCAAAAACCCCTTTTATTTATCCGTATAACATTTAAATCTGTATTTCATTTTGGTGGGGCCCCAGTTTTGTTAAAAAGGCCCCTTGTACTTATTTTTGGTACAAAAATTTTTGTAGTTATGTTGGGATTTCATTGGTGCAAAAAAAGGGTTTTTTTTATCCGTGAAACTTTTGAATAGTTTTATTGTGCTCTTTCAATCCAGATTGGCTTAGATACACAGTTATGTAGTTTTGTTGAAAACTATTTCCTAGTCCTATGGCAGTGAAAAATCCTGGGACTGAAGGAAGGAAAAACT
>JAODAL010034028.1:0-44815 GCA_025379985.1 Phyllomedusa bahiana | reverse complement strand
CTAGAATTAAATTTCTAGATGTAATAAAACAAGTTCTAGTGACCAGGACTCCGGAGAAGGGTCTGGATACATTTCTAAATGTAATATAACAAGTTATAGTGACTAGGATTCTTGAGAGGGGTTGTTGATCCATGGATTTTTTCCGATTGCCAGATTGGAGTCATGACGGAATTTTTTCCCTAACATGAGGACCATTGGCTTCTACCTCATGTGGGTTTTTGCCTTCCTCGGGATCAACACTTTAACACTTTAGCAACACTTTAGCACAATAGGCTGAACTGGATGGACGTATGTCTTTTTTTGGCCTGACAAACTATGTAACTATGTAACTATGTAACTTCTTTACCTTTTCCAAACAATTCCCATTTATATTCCTAACTTGTTCTGGAAACGAGTTCAACATATTTTTACCATCTTCACCTGGTCCTCTAACCGTCCAAGACCTTTTTATACTCTGTTAACAAGGCATAAAAACGCTGGAGGCTTGGGTCTACCGGACTGTAAAAAATATTACATCGCGATGGCCTACTCTCGGGTCTTGGATATGGTGTGTCCGGGGGGTGGCAAATTGTGGACTCAGTTGGCTAAATCGGTTTGTCCTCTGTCTTTGGCCTCGCTTCCCTGGATCTGGACTCAATCCCCAGTCATCCGTTACCCAACCTCATTTACGACGTGGCACACCCTAGCCACGATTCTCACCTATAAATCTTCTTACAACCTTATTGACCGCTCTGGACCATTATTTCCAGTTGTTGACAATCCTGCATTCCCGCCTGGCCTTGGATTCCCTTCTTTTCTTGGATTCTTCAAAACAAACCCACTGCGCTTGAACATGGTGATTGGTTCCGATATTCTCCCGTTTCACACAGCTCCGCATGCAATTCTTTTCAAGATGGAGCGCAGCTGCGCTTTTGAAACACGCAGCGGCGTTCCCTCATATGAACGCCGCTCCGTGTTCAGCACAGTGAGCAGTGATAATCTCACTTATAATTGTTAGATCCGTCTTGGGACCAACAGAGCGGACCCCAAGCAGGATCCCTAAAGCGCTTGTAACACGGAGTGAAAACTCCGTGTGAACAAGCCCTAACTGTGGAACTCTCTGCCATAGGAACTTGTCATGGTGAATTCCATAACGGAGTTCAAAAAGGGTCTGGATGCATTTCTAGAATGTAATAATGTAACAAGTTATAGTGACTAGGATTCTGGAGAAGGGTCGTTGATCCAGGGATTTATTCTGATTGTCAGATTGGAGTTGGGAAGAAATTTTTTCCCTAAAATGAGGACAATTGGCTTCTACCTCATGGGGTTTTTTGCCTTCCTCTCGATCAACACGTTAGCACAATAGGCTGAACTGAATGGACGTCTGTCTTTTTTTCGGCCTTACAAACTATGTAACTATGTAATGTGCTGTGTTGTGCACACGCTGCAGCTGGCAATAAGAGAAAGTCTGCATCAAGGCTTTGCTGAAACTCTGATTGGCAAGGTGAGGAAATTAGTTATTGCTGCCAAAAAACCGTTTAAAAACCGTTTTCCCATTTTGAAGGGGATATGCTGTGAAAGGGGCAATCATAGATCATGCAACTGGGTGGAGAAGCACATATTTAACCCTTTAACCCTGAGGCCTATTTTTTGTTCCACGTTCGTTTTTCCCTCCCCGCCTTTTCAGAGCCCAATTTATTTTTTTTTTTCCTTTCTACTTTGAATTAAAGGGTTTTTAAATTTTTGGGGACGGTTTAATTTTTTTAATGGTTTCTTATCTTTCCATTGGGGAATAACTGGGAAATTGCAAAAAATTTGGAATGGGGAAAAAAATTTAATTTGCGCCATGTTTGCGGGTTTTTTTGTTTTTTACGTTTTTAAATTTTTTGGGAAAAAAAATAAATTTTGTTATCAATATTCTACAGGTTGTTTACAAATTTCGGCTTTTCAAAAAATTTATGGTTTTGCTTTTTTTTTGGGTACCGAAAAAAAAAATCCAAAACTCTATTTTTGAAATTTGCGCCCCCCAGCCCCCATTTTCTTGTGACCAAAACTTTTTTGTCCCCAAACCCCTACAGACTTGAATGAGGGGGCATTTTTTGGGGGGGTGAAGTTTTTATTTTTTATTGCTACCATTTGGGAATAGTTACATGTTTTTAAGGCCAAAAAAAGCAAGACGCCCATCCAGTTCAGCCTATTTTGTTTTAAAGTTTTGGATCCGGGGGAAGGGAAAAAAAAAAACCCCATTGGGGTTTAGAACCCAAATTGCCCTTCTTTTTGGGGAAAAAATTTCCCTTCCCGACTCCAATCTGGCAATCGGAATAACCCCGGGATCAAGGGCCCCTTATCCAGAACCCCTAGTCACTAAAAATTGTTATTTTATTACAAAACCAAAAAATGCAAAAAAACCCCTTTTTTTAAACTTGTTTTTTGAATTTCACCATGCCCAAAGTTCCCTCGGGGCGAGAGTTCCACGGGTCTCATGTCTTACAGAAAAGAACCCCTTTTTCTATGTTTTTTGTAGAAATTTTTCGTTCCTCAAGACGTAGGGGATCCCCCCTTTTGGTTCTAGATCCCACCCCGGGTTTTTAAAAAAAAATCTTGGGAGAGTCTTTATATTGCCCTTTGATGTTTTTTAAACATTTTTATTTTTCCCCCCCCCGAAGCCTTTTTTCTCAAAATTAAATTTAACCCCCCTTTCTTGTAAATTCTTTCTGGGTACTGCGTCCACCCAGCCCTTTTTTATTTTTTTTGTTGCACGCCTTTGTACCTTTTCCCAAGCTTAAAAATTTTTTCCCGGGTCCCTTGGTCCCCAAAAAAGTACACAATTTTCCCCTTGTGGGGTTTAAAACCAGTGATTGTATAAGGGGAGAATAATGTTTCATCATGTCATCTATCCCCCTTTTCTAAGGGCCCCCAAGATCCTATTTGCTTTGGCTGTGTTTCCTGAAAATGGTTTCTAAAATTAATTTTTAACTGTCCCCCCAGGTTTCCCCCCAAGTCCTTTACCAGGTCATTTTTTACCCGGGTGTTTTTCCTTTTTAACCCATGAAAATTCATTTTTAATGGATTTCTTTTTCCCCTTTGTGCAAAAACCTTGCATTTATCGTGTTAAACCTCATCTCCAATTTCCCCTGCCCGGGCCCTCCAACTTACCCAGATCTCTTTGTTTAAAAACCCACATTATCCTTTTTGTTTTGGATTACTTTACGAGCATATTTTATGTCTAAAAAAGTTCGATATTTATTTGTGAAATTTCCATGTGTAAGATCTTTAATAAAAATTTTAAAAAGAGGATGGGCCCAAAAACTGACCCATGTGGAAACCCCACTAGTAAAAAGCGACCCCGGGTCAGGTATTGTATCTTTAAATTTACCCCCCTTTTGTTTTCTTTTTAGGGGGAGCCATTTCCTTACCCACTTGCTTACTTTTTCCCTCCAGCCCAAAGGGAAATTCTCTTTTTTAATTTACCAACCTTTTATTTTTTTTTTTTTTTTTTTTGGAAACCGTATAAAATGTTTAGAAAAATTTTTAGTATTGTTTCCAGTCCCTCACCCCAAACCCAGTCTAGAACTGACTTCCTCATAAAAGTGATGAGATTATTTCGGGAGGGACCGATCCTTCAAAAAACCCATGCTGGAACGGCTTTTTAGGGCATTTTTTTTCGTGAATCCCCAAAGGATGTTCTCTGAAAAAACCTTAAAACTTTTTAAACCTACAAAAAAGGGTTTTAAGCTTACTGGTTTATATTTTCCCGGGGATCACTTTTTGCCCCCCTTTTTGAATATTGGAACCACTTTTTGGCTGTGCCCCAAACCCTTTTGGGGACTTTCCCCGTTTTTGGGGACAGCCCTTAAATATTAAAAAATTAGGGGCTATCATGCACCCCTTTAAACTTTTTTAGGCACGGGGGGGTTTTATGCCATCGGGAAACCTCATCTCTCGGTTCAACAGGAAGCTCATCCTCCTGGGTTAAATACAGGGAGAAAAAAGTTTTTAAAATGGGTTTTGCTTTTTTCTTTTTCCCCCTTACTGTCTCTCCCCTCAGTTTTTTTTTTTAAAAGGGGCCCAAAAATTTTTTTTTTAAACCCTTTTTTACTATTTATATATTTAAAAAAAATATTTTGGGGTTAGTTTTATTTTCCCTATGCAATTGTTTTTCCCGTCTCCAGTTTTGTTTCCCTTTTAAATTTTATTTAAAACACACTTTTTTTTTTTTCCCTTTATAGTTTTCTTAGTGCCTTTTCCCTCCCCTTTCCTGTTTTATTTGGTTTAAAACCCGCTTTTTTTTTGGGTTTTTTATTGCCTTCTTTTCCCATCCCTTTGATCCACATTGGGATTTTCCTGTTTTAATTTTTTTATTCCCAAAAGGGAAAAGGTACTCCACCCAGTGGTAGCCTAGGGTTTTTTTTTTAAAAATCCCCCAAATTTATTATTAGTTCTCCCTTTTTTAAAAAACATTTCCCCAGTCAATACGGTTTAGGGCCCCCCAAAAGCAAAATTTAAAATTACCCTTTCCAAAAATTTCGTTTTTTTTGTGGCTCTTGAAAAAAAAACTTTTTGAAGGATAAAAACGGAAATTTATTATATTATGTTTTCCCCCTAAGTCCCCCTAAAACCCCTTTAAAACCTTTGTTACTCTGTCAGGCTTTTTATTTTAATATTAGGTTTTGAAGGGCCTTTCTTAGTCGGTTTTTTTGCACCTTTTGGGGGAAAAAAGGAAATTTATCATTTTTTATGGGGAAAAACCTGTTTCCTTTTTTTTTGGGGGGGAAAACGGTTTCTTTTTCCCCCAATTTGATGTCTGGATATTTTAAAGTCGCCCCATAAAAAAACCCCTTAAATTTGTTTAAAGCCGCCTCATTTTATTTGCTTGAGGGGTACATTTTCCCATGGGTTTTTTAATTTTTGGGGGGGCCTATAGCAGACCCCTTTGGGATTATTTTTGTTCCCCCCTGTAAAATTTACCCTAATGATTCCAAATGTTCTTTTCCTGTCCCTATATCTTCCCCCCGTGTTGGTTTTAGACTGGGATTTTACATAGGGACAAAACACCCCCCCCCCTTCCCGGTGTTTGCGGTCCCTTCAAAAATAGCTGTAACCCTGCAATTAACCCCCCCAGTCGTAGCTCTCGTCCCGCCATGTCTCTTTTTACCCCATTATGTCATTTTTTATTTTAGTATTTTAACTTCTAGTTCATTTATTTTGTTGGTCAGACTCCTGGCATTTGGGCGGGATTTCAATTTATAGATTTTTCGTTTTTATTTCCCCTTTTCCCCGAACTTTTTTAACGATTGCCCAAAACCCCCTACCCCCCACTCCACCGCCCCGTTTTTTTCCCAATTCCCCGTCTTATCTTCAATATCTTGCATGTATAGTGCAGTTACCCTCCCCCCCAGTCCTAGTTTTAAAAATTTTCCAAAATTTTGGCCATTTTGTTCCCCCCCTTTTAAAACTGCACCCCTCCCCATTTAGGTGGGGGGCCCATCTTAGCTAAAAGTCTGTAGCCAAGACAGAAGTAAACCCTTCTCCAAAAAACCCCAAATTTTCCCCCTTTCCTACACCAATTTTTTTAAACCAATTTTATTCACTTCTTTTTTCCCGCCCGGGCCTCTTGGGTTTTGGCCCGTTTGGGAAAAGGTAATATTTCTTTAAAAAATTTTCCTTGGGGTCCTTGCCCCGAGTTTTTTTGGCCCAAGTTTCCCCGAAATCATTTTTAAGGACACTCCCCGTTTCCCCTAACTTTGTCATTTGGGGCCAAAAGTGGACCTTTACAGCTGGGATTTCACCGGACCCCCCCAGCAATCTGTCAACCCGATCCGCGTTTTGTCAAAAATCGGGCCCCCGGTAAACAACACAATGTTTTTAAATCCCCGGGCTTTGTGGCGATTTTCCGGTCTGTGCCCAAATAAAGGAAATCCCCCAAATACTAGCACCCGTCTAGCCCGCCCGACCCCCTTTTTCCCCTTTTTATGGAGAGACAGGGGGTGTGTCTTGGGTGCGCAATGGAAATTTTTGAGCTTTAAATCCCCCTCATCCCCCCAATTTTTGCAAAATTTTTTGGGGGGGTTTCCAGATCCCAAAACTTGCCCCCCTGACCCCTCTTCCCCCTACCCTTCTTTCTTTTTTCTGTTTTTAACCCCTTAGCTGCCTTTTGTTCCGGGGGCCACCCTTTCTGCCCCCCTCCCCGGGAAACTACACCTGCGAAATGATTTTCCCCAGGGGCAAACCCCGGCTCGTTCCCCAAGGGTTAAACAATGGATTTTTAGTGTCGCCTTTCTCATTTAGATCAGTATCCGGGGTTCAATGTTTCCCGTGTGCACACATCTTGCACAGCGTATGCCCCCTCGAAAATGTTGGTTCAAGGATGGCATTTCATTGCTAGGGTTTTGCACTGGAAAACCCTTGTTTAAAAATGGAACTAAAGGGGAAGTTACCAAGAAGATATACAAAATTTCCTTTTTTAAAAAAGTTAAAAACAATTCTGTCCCCCCCTAAAAATTTTCCAAAAATTTTAAAATTCTCAATCTCAAAAACTCCACATTAAAGAAAAAACACCAAATTTAAGAAAAAAAAATCGAAGACTGTTCACTCGCTTGGGGCTAGCTTTAAACCTTTCCCAAATGCTGTTTGGCTGTGTGCAAACCCCTTTTTTCAGAAGCAAAAGGCCCCAACAGCCCCAACCGTTGCAATTTATGCTCTGCTTTATTAGGTAACCACACCCTGACCAGCCGTGAATCAAACAAGCCCTCAGCAACTGTGTTTGTTTGGTTAAATATAGAATACTAACTTCTTTTTATACTATAAAAATAATTTTTATACCAAAAAAAAGTGTAGCTTTCAAGTTTTAAAAAATTTTTTATCACCAAAAAAAGTGTGCTACAAATTTTAAAATTTTTGCTGCTTTTTTTATAAAAGTACTGACAATTTAAAAAAAAAAACACAGGGTTTTTTTTTAAAAACGTTTTTTGCTGGAAAGGTTTAAAAGGACTTTCCTCCCCTATTCAAAAACTCCAAAACTTATTGAAAAAGCACACTTTTAAAGAAACCTCGCAAGGGCTCGTTCAATTTGCTCGAATGCTCAGCTTTTAAATCCTTTCCCACACTGCTTTTGGCTGTGCCTGCCCAACCTTTTCTTTAAAAAGAAAAGGCCTCAACAGCCCCACCAGTTGCAAATTTATGTCTGCTGATTAGGTAACCAAACCCCTTTACCCCGTAAAGGGGAACCCCAAACCCCCCAGCAAAAGGGGTATGTTTGTAACTATAGAATACTAACTACTCTTTAATAAAATTTTAAATGTAATTATAAACAAAATAAGTTTTAGCTTCAAATATAAACTATTATACACAAAATAAGTGTTGCTACAAGTTTAAACTATATGTTGCTATAGATTTAAAAATTTTTCTGCAATTTAAAAAATAAAAAAACAGGGGTTTTAAAAAAACACAAGTATTTGCTGGAGGATTAACAGGAAAAACTCCCTCTCTATCTCAGTCTCCACCTTTTTAAGAAAAAAACACACTTTAAAGAAAACCTCGCAGACTCGGTTTTCCCCGCCAAAAATGTAAACTTTTTAAAAAACCTTTTTCCCCCACTGCTTTTGGCTGTGCTGCAACCCTCTTTCAGAAGCAAAAGGGGCCCCAAAAAAGCCCCCCACAGTTGCAAATTTTTGGGTCTGCTGTTTTGGTTTAAACCCACCCTTGGGGCCAGTCCGTTGGGCTCAACAAGCCCCAAAATGTGTATGTTTTTTTAATATAGAACTACTAACTAAATCTTTTTAAAAATAATGTAATCTATACACAAAATTAAATGTAGGCTACAAGGGATAAAATATCTATTTCACAAATAAGTGTTGCTTTAAAATATAAACTATTTGTTTTGCTTTTAGATTTTTAAAAGTACTGCAATAATTTTAAATAAACAGGGAAAAAATAAACACAAGAATTTGCTGGATGATTAACAAGGACTTCTCCCTCTCAATCTCAAGTCACCACAATTAAAAGAAAAAACACAAAATTTAAAGGAAAAAAAATCGCAGAATCGTTAATCGCTCCCGAAGGGTCAGTTTTTTTCCTTTCCCCCCACTGTGTTTGGCTGTGCTGCAACCTTTTTTTCTGAGTGGTTTTTTACCCCTTCCTGAAAAACATTTATTTTCTTTTCTAAAATGCAGGTTTTTAATTTCATATAACACTTTTTTTTATTACTATTTTTGCCTTTTTTGGGAGGATTTGTTATTTTTATTACTTTTGGGTTTTCTTTTTTTTTTTTTTTTTTTTTTAAAAAATCGAGTAGTCACGGGGGGGGGGTGTCCCAAAAGGTATATATTTTATTTTTGGATTTTACAAAAACTGGGCCATTGAACATTCTAACCCTTACTATTAGCCCAAATTGATTAGTACATGCATTTAACCTGGGCGGGGGGGGCAGAAAATGTTTTGGGCAAAAAAAAATCTAGCAGTGTTAAATACATGTTTCCCAATCATATTGGGACCAAATCTGGGGATGTGGGGACATTCCCAAATTCCCTTTGGGAAAACTGCTTTTTGGGAAATATTGGGTACCAACATGGGACACCCGTTTTCCTTCAAGATTTTTTGCATTGTTGGGTTGGGGACAAACTTTGTGGAGGAATTTTTATATTTGTATTTACTCAATAGTTCTAAAATTTATAGGGTTTTTTCGGTTGACAAAGGGGTCTGTGAGGGAGTGAAACCCCCTTTTTTACTTTAAAATTATTGGTGTGCCGTGGACTTTTTTCTATTTTTATTCATTGATGGGCTTCCTTGTATCAAAGCTATCGCTGCCGGCACCCGCTTTCTAAGTTTGTTTTCATCCATTGGGAGTGCTGCATTCTTTGCTGTTTTTTATATATATATTTTTTTATTTATAATTATATTTTTAATTTATATATTTATTATATATAGTATAGATATATATGTATATATCTGGGGGAATACAAGTCCCCCCGCGAGTCCACTAAATCACACTTTTTAAAAATTTGGGGGGGTTTTGTTGGGAATTTTTGAATGTTTGTGTGAGTGTACAAAATATTTTGTTTAGTATATATTTTTTGTAGGGATTTTGTGCCCGGGCCCCCAGCGCCAGCTCAAAAGCGCCCACGTTGGGGGTTGGGGTTTCCCCCCGGGCATTCGCCAGGGCCCCTCGCCACATGTTGCATTGCTGGTCACATTTTACTTGGGGGGGGGCCCTGTTACCTTCCTTATTACTGGGGGGTGGCCTTGGGTTTTCTACCCAATTACTAGAAATTTGGGCCCCCGTTTTTCCCCAAAAAACAATGAGGGGGTCCCTGTCTATCTTCCCAATTATGGGGGGGGCCCGTTTATCTCCCTAATTAATGGGGGAGGCCCTGTTATGTACCTTTAAATTTCTGGGGTTTGGCCCTTTTGGTCTAAACTAAATTTCGAAGAAAGGGCTTGAATATCTTTCCTTTAAAAACCGGGGGAGGCCCCTGCCAAATTACCTAAATTTTTGGGGGGAAACCCCGTCTATTTTTTCCTAATCAATGGGGGAGGCTCTGTCAATCTCCCTATTTACTGGAGGTGGCCTGGGCTATTTTTTTCCCCAAATTTAAAGGGGGGTTGGGGCCCTTTTTTTATCTCCTTATTTCGGGGGTGGCCTTGTATATCTCCCTGATTACTAGGGGAGGCCCCGTCTACATACCTCATTACTGGGTTAGGCTCTGTCTATCTAGCTAATTACAGAAGAAGGTCTGAAAATTTTACCTTAAATTCTGGGAGAGGCCTGTCTACTTTAATTTTTGGGGGGGGGAAGGCCCTGTATCTACCTAATTTTTCGGAGGGGCCCTGTCTAAAAACCCCAATTTACTGGGGGGAAGGGGCCCCGTCTATTTCACCTAATTTCTGGGGGAGGCCCTGTCTACCTACCTAATTTCTGGGGTTGGCCTTATCTACCTAATTAGTATGGGAGGCCCTGTCTATCTCCCTAATTACTAGGAAGGGGCCCGCCTATTTTACTAATTTTCTCGGAGGGGCCAAACCCCCTGTTATTACCCTAATCACTGGGGGAGGCTCTGTCTATGCACCTAATTTCTGGGGGAGGCCCCGTTTTATCTCCCTTAAATTTCTGGGGAGGCCCTGTCTTCTACCAAAATTTTTTGGAGGAATCTCTGTCTATCTCATAAAATTTCTGGGGGGCGGCCCTGTCTATCTTCCTAATTACTGAGGGGAGCCCCTTTCATTAAATTCCTAAAATTTCCCTTTGGGGGGGCCATGTGTAAACCCAATTTTGAGGGGGCCCCCTCTATCTCCTAAATTTTCTGTGGGGGCCCTATCTACCCACCTAAATTTCTGGGGAAAAAACCCGTTCTGGCTACCTAATTTCTGGTGAGGCCCGTTTTATTACCCAATTTCTAAAGGGGGTGGGCCCCGGGCTATTTTAATTTTTCGGGGGAGAGGCCCGTCTTTCCTTAAATTACTGGGGGGTGGCCATGTCTATCTACCTAATTACTGGGGGAGACCCTGTTTACCTAATTACTGGGGGATGCTCTGTCTATCTCCCTAATTACTGGGGGAGGCCCTGTCTACCTATCTAATTACTAGGGGATGGCCCTGTCTACCTAATTACTAGGGGACGCCTCTGTCTATGTACTTAATTACTGGGAGAGGCCCTATCTCCTTAATAATTGGGGAAGCCCTGTCTATCTTTCTAATTACTGGGGTGTGGCCCTGTCTATCTCCCTTAATACTGGGGGAAGCCCTGTCTACCTAATTACTGGGGGAAGCCCTGCCTATCTACCTAATTTCTCGAGGAAGCCCTGTCTGTCACCCAAATTACTGTGGGAGGCCCTGTCTACCTAATTATAGAGGGAGGCCCTGTCTAGCTATTCATTGGGGGAGACCCTGTCTACCTCCCTAATTACTGGGGGAGGCCCTTTCTATCTACCTAATTACTGGTTGAGTCCCTGTCTACCTACCTAATTTCTGGGGTCTGCCCTGTCTATCTACCTAATTACTTGTGGAGGCCCTGTCTATCTCCCTAATTACTGGGGGAGGCCCTGTCTACCTAATTACTGGGGGAGGCCCTGTCTATCTACCTAACTACTGGGAAAGCCCTGTCTATCTCCATAATTTCTGGGGGGAGGCCCTGTCTATCTACCTAATTACTGGGGGGCGGCCCTGCATATCTACCTAATTACTGGGGAGGCCATGTCTACCTAATTACTTGGGGAGGCCATGTATACCTAATTACTGGGGGAGGCCCTGTCTATCTCCTTAATTACTGGAGGATGGCCCTGTCTACCTAATTACTGGGGGACGCCCCTGTCTATCTAATTACTAGGGGTAGGCTCTGTCTATGTACTTGATTACTGGTAAAGGCCCTATCTCTCTAATTTTTGGGGTACGCCCTGTCTATCTTTCTAGTTACTGGGTGGAGGCCATGTCTATCTACATAATCACTGGGGGAGGCCATGTCTACCTAATTACTGGGGGAGACCCTGTCTCTCTAATTACTGGTGGAGGCCCTGTCTATCTCCCTAATTACTGTGGGAGGTCTTGTCTACCTAGTTATGAGAGGAGGCCCTGTCTATCTCCCTAATTATTGGGAAGGCCCTTTCTATCTACCTAATTACTGGTTGAGGCCCTATCTACCTACCTCATTTCTGGGGTCAGCCCTGTGTATCTACCTAATTACTGGGGGAGGCCCTGTCTACCTCCATAATTACTGGGGGAGGCCCTGTCTATCTCCCTTATTACTGGGGGTGGCCCTGTCTACCTAATTACAAGGGGATGGCCCTGTCTATCTACCTACCTAATTAATGGGGGAGGCCCTGTCTACCTAATTATTGGGGAAGGCTCTGTCTACCTCCCTAATTACTGGGGGAGGCCCTGTCTATATACCTAATTACTGGGGGAGGCCCTGTCTATCTGCCTAACTACTGGGGAAGCCCTGTTTATCTACCTAATTAATGGGTGAAGCCCTATCTCCATAATTTTTTGGGGGAGGCCCTGTCTATCTACCTAATTAAGGAAGGAGGTCTTGTCTATCTCCCTAATTACTGTGGGAGGTCTTGTCTACCTAGTTATGAGAGGAGGCCCTGTCTATCTCCCTAATTATTGGGAAGTCCCTTTCTAACAACATAAATAATGGTAGAGGCCCTATCTAACTAACTAATTTCTGGGGTCAGCCCTGTGTATCTACATAATTGCTGGGGGGGGCCCTGTCTACCTCCATAATTACTGGGGGAGGCCCTGTCTATCTCCCTTATTACTGGGGGTGGCCCTGTCTACCTAATTACAAGGGGATGGCCCTGTCTATTTACCTACCTAATTAATGGGGGAGGCCCTGTCTACCTAATTATTGGGGAAGGCTCTGTTTACCTCCCTAATTACTGGGGGAGGCCCTGTCTATCTACCTAATTACTGGGGTAGGCCCTGCCTATCTACCTAATTTCTCAGAAGCAGCCCTTTCTATCACCCTAATTACTGGGGGAGGCCCTGTCTATGCATCTAATTTCTGGTGGAGGCCCTGTCTACCTACCTAATTTCTGGGGTTGGCCCTGTCTATCTACCTAATTACTGTGGGAGGCCCTGTCTATCTCCCTAATTACTGGGGAGGCCCTGCCTATCTACCTAATTTCTCGGAGGCAGCCCTGTCTATCTACCTAATTACTGGGGGGTGGCCCTGTCTACCTAATTACTGAGGGAGTTCCTGTTTATGTACCTAATTAATGGGGGAGGCCCTGTCTATCTACCTAATTATGGAAGGAGGTCTTGTCTATCTCCCTAATTACTGGGGGAGGTCTTGTCTACCTTATTATGAGAGGAGGCCCTGTCTATGTCCCTAATTATTGGGGAGGCCCTTTCTATCTCCCTAATTACTGTGGGAGGCCCTGTCTATCTCCCTAATTACAGTGGGAGGCCCTGTCTATCTCCCTAATTACAGGGGGAGGCCCTGTGTATCTACCTACTTACTGGGGGTTGGCCCTGTCTATCAACAAAATTACTGTGAGAATCTCTGACTACCTAATTATTGGGGGAGGCCCTGTCTACCTCCATAATTACTGGGGGAGGCCCTGTCTATCTCCCTTATTAGTGGGGGAGGCCCTGTCAAGCTCCCTTTTACTGGGGGTGACCCTGTCTACCTAATTACAAGGGGACGGCCCTGTCTAGCTACCTACCTAATTAATGGGGGAGGTCCTGTCTACCTGATTATTGGGGAAGGCTCTGTTTACCTCCCTAATTACTGGGGGAGGCCCTGTCTATCTACCTAATTACTGGGGGAGGCCCTGTCTATCTGCCTAACTACTGGGGAAGCCCTGTTTATCTACCTAATTAATGGGTGAAGCCCTATCTCCATAATTTCTTGGGGGCGGCCTTGTTTATCTACATAATTATGAGGGGCGGCCCTGTCTATCTACCTAATAACTGGGGGAGGCCATGTCTACCTAATTACTGGGGAAAGCACTGTCTATGTCCCTAATTACTAGAGGATGGCCATGTCTACCTAATTACTGGAGGACGCCCCTGACTATCTCCCTAATTACTGGGGGAGGCATTGTCTATCTAATTACTCAGAGATTCTTTGTCTATCTACCTAATTACTGGGGGAGGCCCTGTCTATATCTTTAATTACTTGGGGGAAGCCCTGTCTATCTCCCTGATTACTGTGGGAGGCCCTGTCTGCCTAATTATTGGGGGGGCCCTGTCTATCTCCCTAATTACTGGGGAAAGCCCTGTGTACCTATCTAATTACTGGGGGAACTGTCCTGTCTATCTACCTAATTACTTGGGGACAGCCAAATCTATCTACCTAATTACTGAGGGAGACCCTGTTTATCTAATTACTGGGGGAAGCCCCCTCTATGTCCCTAATTACTAGGGGGGGTTGTCTATCTACGTAATTACTGCGGATGGCCCATGTAACTACTTGCGGAGACCCTGTCTTTCTCCCTAATTTCCGGGGGAGGCTGTGTCTGTCTACCTAATTAATGAGGGTGGCCCTGTATAGCTACCTAACTACTGGGAGGTGGCTCTGTCTACCTGATTACTGGGGAAGAGGCCCTGTCTACTTGTCTAATTACTAGAGGGAGGCCCTGACTACCTACCTAAATAACAGGGGAGGCCCTGTCTACCCATCTATTTAATGGGTGGAGGCCTTGTCTACCTGTCTAATTACTGGGGGAAGCCCTGTCTACCTATCTTATTACTGGGGAAAGGTCCTGTCTACCTACCTAATTAATGGGGGGGGGGAGCTGTATACCTACTTAACTACTGGGGGGAGGCCCTGTCTACCTGCCTAGCTACTGTGGAAGGCCCTGGCTACCTACCAAACTACTGGATGAGGCCCTGTTTACCTACCTAATTACTGAGGGGCGGCTCTGTCTATCTACCCAATTACTGGGGGATGCCCTGATTATCTCCCCAATTACTGAGGGGGGGGGGGGGGGTTTAATCTATCTCCCTACTTACTGGGGGAGGCCCTGTCTATCTCCCTAATTACTGGGGGAGGCCCTGTCTATCTCCCTAATTACTGGGGGAGGCCCTGTCTATCTCTCTAGTTACTGGGGGAGGCTTTGTCTATCTACCTAATTATTGAGGGATGACCCTGTCTACCTACTCAGTGGGGGAAGACTGCCTACCTACCTAATTAATAGGGTGGCCCTGTCTACCTACCCAACTGCCGGGGGAAGGCCGTGTATTCCTACCTACTTACTAGGGGAAGGCCCTCTTTACCTAATGGGGGACTATATACTTCCCTACCTATTGTGGGGATCTTCACTTATCTATCTACTGAGAGGGCCTAAATACCCACTGAGAGGCTACCTAATTGGGGATTATATGCCTCATCACCTACTGAATCTGTAAACTTTCTGTGAGAGCCTATTTACCTACATTTTGAGGGTACCTATATATCTACCTACTGTGGGAGGCCAATATGTTTACCTACCTACTGGCGGGCATGTATAGCTACCTAATTGGGGTCTAGCTATTTACCTGTCACCTACAATTACTGTGCGGGCGCCAAAAGGGGACACTATTACTTTTTGAGGCGCTATGGATGGGGAGTTTGTACAGAAGAGGAAATTGATAGGGAAGTGCTGGAAAAGAGAGGAAGATGTTTGTGTGGTAAATTCCACAGGGACGAGTAGTGGTAGAAGAAGAAAATGCATTCTGGCCCAGACAGAAAAAAAAAGGGAAGAGAAAAACTAACAACTCATCAGAGAAGACATCTTGGAGGTTTGGGCCAAATGGAGAATAAAAGGAGAAGAGAACAACTTCTGTGAAGACATCTCCTGTGAGTCCCTGATCTCAGGGGTTATTTTGCTTCTATGTTGGATCAGTGCTGCATTTACTGCCATGTGATTTGACTTAAGCTGGTGTCTGACCACTTTGTGGTCTCTATATGGTGGTGTTGTAGGATACATCGGTGCTTGCATAGTGGTAGTGTACACTTGTACCTAATTGTAAACTGATTGCATACCTCCCAACCGTACTGATTTCGGTGCGACAGTCCCTATTTGGGAACAATGTCCCGCTGTACTGGGGCGGCAGGCAAGAGTCCCAATTTGTGGAGCTACACATGCTGCCTCATGACTAAGACAACAGTTTGGAACATTCACAAACCTTCCGCTGCCATTAGCCAATCACAGGAGAGCCCTGGTGACGTCTTGTTGCTGCTTCAAGAATTTAGACGTTCTGACCAATTAGATTTGTCGGTGCTGTGATGTCACTGGGCAGGAAGCTTACAGCAGCTGCCTTTGGATGTACTTCTCTCTGTGTTTTCAGAAGCTTCTCAGATGCTCCTGGAGGTCTTGTGATGGTACATTCCTCAGTGTGTGATAGTGATTAATGTCACATTCTGCCTTCATCCTTGGTGTCTCCGCCACTTGTTACTTCACTGTCAGCCTGGAGACACTGCACTGCTTGAGTCTATAAGTTGATAAAGCTGTCAGCCTCTGATAAGGAAGTGCAGCCCCCCCCCTCCATAGTGGTACAGTCTACACAAAGATTGAAAGATGAAAGGAAAAGCTGTAAGTGTCCAGCTGCTGTCAGCTCTCTCAGGAGAGGAGGCTGCTGTCCAGTGAGGCAGGGTAACTATATGATTATATAGGCTGAGAATCTCACCATCAGGGCTAATCCTTATAGTTTTCACTCAAGACAAATTACCTACAGTTGTGAAATTCACCATTAAAGGGATTTTGCCACCATGTAATGTTGACGTGGGAACCTCCAAAATGGGTATTTAATCACTTTTCTAAATATATGTGATTTAAAAAAGTGAAAACTCTGAGAGCTACAGCATTTCTCAACCCCCCTTGGTTACCACAAAGCTTCCCCTAGTCACGACCCAGGAGCTGAAAGGCCGCGCTGGCGTGAATCACTTCTTATCTGATGACAGGCAGAATGAATGGTCTTTTAAGGCACCGGGTAGCAATATGTTTTCTTTTGTATACAGAATAACTAGCTGTAGTGTTATTAGATCCCTGCTTTATCTCATGAAGAAGCTTTCAATCTGCTGTTTAGAATAGGTGTTCTCTTTTGTATACAGAATTCACAAGTTATAGTTTGATTATTTGAGGATCCCCTTATGCAGGCTCTGTGCTCTGGCTGTGTGGGTCTCTGTCATCTCGTGATTTGCTTACATTACATAAGCTGCTTATCAGATAAGGTTTCTCCTGACAGTGCCGTCTGAGGCTCTGTGTCTTGCTGGAATGAATCCACTGTTGTACTGTTTATTAGTTCACTTAAGTTTTGAGACGCTCCCTTTGGATTCCTCACTCCCCCCTCCCCTCTCCCTCTCTCCCCTGCAGCTTCATGATTCAGCGTGATTTGTTTACATCTTGCTCTCATACTGAACGGAGGTCAGTACTTGGTCTGGTGGCAAATCCCCTTTAAGTATTAAGGGGGTCATGTAAACCTCATTCTCAGGGGCGTAACTAGAGAAGCCAGGGCCCCAAAGGAAATTTTTGGATGGGGCCCCCTACCTCCCGCCCCCCTCACCCACCTCCCTGACCACGAACATTTACCAGGACATGCAGTTAGATAATGTAGATAATACAAGGGGGCAAATAACTCAACATACAAATAACCATCATACAGCTACCAAACAAATCCACTATACCAAAATCCAATATTACCAATAACCCTACTACATATGGACCTGATTATACCGACAGAACAGAACCACAAAGTGACTGAAAAATACCCCTACACTATTAATGATCAGTACACAAAGACCAATAGTACCGCCATATAGTGACCATATAGTGGTATATACTAGTGTACACAGGCTCTGCAGACTGTATAAAACCACCATACAGTGACCATATAGTGGTAGACACCAGTGTACACAGGCATATAAGTGCTTACAGTGTAGTTACATCTTGTGACTCACAGGTGACGTTTCTCTGACAAGTCTTCGACTTTCCCTTTTGTTCTGCATTCGGTCCAGACCGACATCATGACTTCTCCCGACTACTTATCCCTGGAGATTTAGACACAAATATCTTAGAATCCTGACTTTTCCAGCACCTGCCCCCCTGGCTATATGGGGTCCATTTAGGCAGGCAGGGTTTAGATAGGCTATATGGGGCCCCAGATAGACAAGGTTTAGGTAGACAATAGAGTCCCCATATAGGCAGGCAGGGTTTAGGTAGCTATAGGGAGCCATACAGGTCGACAGGGGTTGGGGTCCCCTTTTGGGAAAATTTAGTTAGGTAGGCAGGGTTTAGGTACAAAGGGGGCCCCATATAAGTAGAAAAGGGGGCTTGGGGGGGCTATATAGGTGGGAAAGCTTTAGGGGCTATATAGGCAAAGGGTTTCAGGGGGGCTATGGGGCATTCAGGCAGGCAAAAGAGAGCTTATGGCAGGCTTGGGGGGATTTTGAAAGGCGGCGGGGGGTTTGTAAAAGGTGGGGGAGGCTATTAGGAGGCTGGGGATATATTGGGGGTAAGGGGGCGGGGGGTACAAGGCAGGGTGGGGGGGGAAAAAGAAAAAAAAATATATAGGCAGGCGGGGGGTATATATAGGGGGGGTGGGGGGGAGTAGGCGGGGTGGGGTTTATAGTAGGCTGGGGGGTATAAAGGGGAGGGGAGGGGGTATTTAGGAGGCTGGGGTATATTACTGGGGGGGATATAGGGAGGGAGGGGGTATTTAGGAGGGTATAGGGAGGGAAAAAAATAAAAATTTCTTACTTACCACTCCAGCTCCCCCATCCCGCCCCCCACCTCTATCCATGCGGGGGTCGCGTGATTGAGTCACGGCGCCCCACTGTCACAGAGAGCCGCAGGGGGAAATGCAGGGACGGCGCTCCGCCTGCTACTCCGGGGAGCGCTGCCTCTAACGTTGGGCCAGAGGGCCCGGGCGTTCAGAGTCAGTTTCTCGGCCCCCCACTCCCCGCCCCGGAGTGAACTAGTATGTTCGTTCTGGTGGGCCCAGGGGCGCATTACCGAGTAGCTGCCGGTGGGGCGCAGCGCCGGGCCCCCTAAGAGCGCGGGACCCGGAGCAGCTGCTATGTCTGCTACCACGTTAGTTACGCCCCTGCTCATTGTGTTGTATGAAATGCAGATTGTCACCAGATTTTATCCAGATTTATACACAAAAAGGCCCGAAATCAAAAAGGCTAAAAAATATTTTCCCCCACGTCGTATTTTGGGGCATAATCGCTCTGTAATATGCCAGAAGTACGGATGGCAACTACGGTAATTCATAGCTCTTATTGGGAAACTATGATTCCCCATTTTTCCTACGTGTGGGGGTGTGGTGAAGTGCAAGTAAATAGAAGCCAGCCATTTGTTTCAAGTACTTTTTAAAAAAAGCAGCCTTAAGCGGGCCCCAGCACGCACCACTATACACCTGCAAGACGCCATGTAAACTTACCCTAAAAATTGTTTACCTTTTCACAGTACAATTTGCAACCTTCCGATTTGGGAAAAAATTCCCTGTCTGGGGTTTGCCGGCGGGTGTCCGATTTGCGGAGCTTTGTCCTATGCCCTGAATCCCCGAGACTGCGCTGTTCATTCCACTGCTTGTGCTTCCACGGGATGTGCAAGCAATGAGTGCAGACTTATCAGCTGTCACAAACTTTGCAGTGACAGCCAGAAAGTGAAGCACAGCAGTAGAACCAGGGAAGCATCATAAAACACTCTCCTGACATCACTGGCCCTTCCCCCCCAGCTAGACTATATAGTCTAGCTGCAGCGGTGCATACAGCAGAGGGAGTTAAGTCACCTCTGTCACCACCTCCCTCACTGTTCCCCCTGCACCATCCCCCCTTTCTCCCGGTTACTTCTCGGGCCACAGCCGCATCACAATCTCCTGAGGGTTGGTTCTCTGTCTCCTCCCAAGAGATTGTGCCTGTAAACTCTGGCTGTATTTCCTCTCACACCCCTGTGGCCTAATGCCAAGACAAAATACAACCCTCACCTAACACTCTATTACCCCCTACCCCCAAAAGCCCCCCCCCAAACCCCCCTACACCCCTGGGGGTTTTTAAAAAGGTGGGGGCAATAGGGGGTTGGTGGAAAAGTAGGAGTCTAAATTTTTTGGTTAATTCTGTAAGATAGGGAGGGGGAAATCATCTGGGGAATATGAATGGGTAAAAAAGGAAGTCTCTTGAGTCACTAAATTAACTGTTCTGTAATCACTTATATGTCTGCAGAATCTGTGTAAAACTGGTAACTCTACCATTAGGTACTTATGGTCACTGTGTCCCAACTGGTTTTCTGCCCCTTTTGGGGCCCCTTATGGGGGAATTTTGGGTTAATTAGTGTAAAGGGTTTTTATTTTTGGGGAACAATATGGCGCTATTATTCAGTCACTATGTGGTAATGGTGTTTTTGGTATTTTCATAACTTTTGGGGGTTTTTGATATTTTGGCCCTGATTTTTGTGGTTTTAATTCGCCCACATGTGGTGGTTTGATATAAATCAAAATGAGGGGGTTTATAATTCATTACTATTTTGGTGGGGGAAATGTTTGGTAAATTTTTTTCAGTCCTTTTGGGGTTAAATGTGGCCCGATATGTAAAATTTATTTTTCAATCACTATGGGGTTTTTTGATATGTGATATATGTGGCAGTATTTTTTTGTTTCTTTGTTTTTAAGGGGGTATCATTGAAAAAACAATTTTGGGTTTGGGTCAGTAACGGGTTCGGCCCATTGGGGTGTAGCTGTCTTTAAACCCCATACTTGAACTCTATCCCCATTAGGGGAGTAAATAAGAGCAAAAAGAGAAAGTAAAAACCCCAAAAGGGGATTTTAAAAAAAGAACAAAAATTTTTTGTAAAAAAACTAATCTCGAAAGAGGATATAAAATAAACAAAAAAAAAAGAGCATAAAAAAATAAAAATAGAACACAAAGAAAACTTTTAAAATCCAATAAAAAGGAAAGGAAAAATGAAAGGACAAAAAAATTTTTTTTTTTTCTACTCCATATAACCCCAAATTTTTGAGGATATAAAAAGGATATTTTAAAAAAACAAAAATATCCTAAGGCAGGAAATTAACAACTAGAAAAATAATAGATAAAGGTTTTACGAGGGAAATTACCGAAAAAAAATTTTAGAACTTTTGGGTAATGAAGTAAGGGAAAAATTTATTTTTCGGGAAAAAAACCCAAAACAAAATGTGGGTTTTTCCCCAAAAAAGGGAAATTTTTTTCCCTTCGGAGGTAGGGGGAGGGCAATGTAGGGCCTTACACAAAAAAAAAATCTAAAGATAAAAAGAAATTACCCACGATCAAAAAAATATAAAATAAAGGGATTCATTAACGGATACAGTTTCATGTGGTGTATGGCATACAATTTCAAATCCGCGAAGTTTTGTATGTTGGGGAGTAGCATAAGAAAGTTAAAAAAAGTATAGCGGAAACCTTTTACTGGGTATTTTAAAAAGGGACAAATAATTTTGGGGGGCGGTTAAAAATTTTTTAAAAAACACGGGAAGGGAAAAAGCAGAACTTTGCATTTTTAGGTTTTAGAAAAAAAGGGGGAGGGAATCTTGAAGGGAGGAGATTGGACAAAAAAGGTGCTTTAAAAGAGGTTTTTGGGCCCAGAAAATTAAAAAGACTAGACACCTAAAGGTTGAACCTCCCAAAAGATTTAGATATATATACCAAATAAGTTAGTGCATAAGGATCATTTAATACTACTGTAAAGTATCTATTTACACATAGTGGGGGTTTTAAAATATACGGGGAATTTTTAATAGGGAAAGTTTTGGGTTTTTAAAAAGTATGTTTTTAAAGTTTAAAAAAAAAAAGGGGGTGAAAGTCCAATTTATGACGAAATAAAGGGAACCCCCCCCTATTTAAAATAAAAACAGGGAAAAAGTTTTTTTTGAGCCGTGAAAAAAAAGGGGAAAATTTGGGACCCCAAACGCGTCGGTATTGCCCAATTTTTATCTTTGCATTTTGAAGTATTTTAAAAAACTCAAATTTTTTACGTCGTGGCCCTTGTTGCATTTAAATTTTTCAGTTTTTTCATGAATTGCCAAGCCTAGGACTGAAGGCGAGGATCCGTGCTGCATCGTAAAGGAAACTAAGTGGAGGGCTGCCAGGTGATTAGATCTGCAATCAAGGTGAGCCGGCATCCTGTGTTTTTGTTTCTTGTAACAGTACGGTGATATTTGCTCTCTGTTTAGTAGGGGTTGGGGGATTTCGTTGGCTACGAGTTTGATCGATAGTCATAGTCGGCCGCTATCGATAAGGTTTTTTTTATAGTGGACGATTATGCCGGGTGGGCCCTTAAAGTCAAAAGGGGGGCAACAACACCTTTATTAAATTTCACCCAACAAGGCTGGGAACTGAAATTTTAAAATTTCCCCAAAAAGTTTTAAAAGGATTCGTCTACATCTTAGGAAACCACTTAGGGTTTTTAAAAATCACAGAAAAAATGTCCAGACCCAATTTTTTCTACCCTGTCTTTTTACCACAGCCTACCCTTAAACCCCATCACCCACAAAAAAAATTTTTAAAATGCCAAAGGCAGTAATTTGAAAATCATGTTTTTAAATGGGCATTGAATATCCCTGTCCTGGAAAGCAGCATTTACCCCAAACCCGCATGACCCCCCCCATTTAAAAAGTGGGGCCGGAAAAGGAGGGTTTTTTCCACCATTTTAGTTTAACTGGACATTGACTTTTCCTGTTTGGGGGAAAAATTTAGCCCCAAAAACCCGCATGACCCCCAATTTTAAAAGTGCCGGAAAAAGGGGTCTTTTTAACCCCCCTTTTTTGTTTCCCTGGACATTGACTATACCTGTCCCTTTGGGGGCAGCAAAGGGGCCCCAACCTGCATGCCCCCCCACTTTTAAAAATTCCGGAAAAAGGAGTTTTAAACCCACCTTTTTTTGTTTCACTGGACATTGACTAAAAACGTCCTGGGCACAGCATGAGCCCCAAACCTGCATGAACCCAGAAAAAAAGTGCCGGAAAAAGGAGTTTTCAAACCATTTTAGTTTCATGGAATTGACAAAACCGCCGGGCCACAGCATGACCCCAAACCGCATGCCCCCAGTTAAAAAAAGTGCTGGAAAAAAGGATCTTTCAACCCCCATTTTATTTGAACTGACTTGACTATACCTGTCCTGGGCCCGCATGAGCCCCAAACCTGCTCCCCCCCTTTTTAAAAAGTGCCGGAAAAAATGGAGTCTTTCAACCACCATTTTGTTTCATGGACAACATACCGTCGGGCCAACAGCATGACCCCCCAAATGAAAAACCCCCCCCAGTTTTAAAAAGTGCCGGAAAAAGGAGTTTTTTCAACCACTTTTATTGAACGGGAAAATTGACTTGTGTTCTGGACCACCCCATGCCCCCAAAACCGCATGACCCTGCGGTTGCTTTAAACCCACTGAAGGCAGATTGGCGAGATGTTCGTTATTAGTTACAGGGCCCTGACCAGCGATGACAGGCCGGGGCCCCTGCCCTGAGACGCTGGCATGATGTTGTCGCCAGCACTGGGGGACACCTTTCTCTCCTCTACTCCATGTGCTCCCCCCTTTTCGTTTTCCCACCTGCTTTTCCCTCCATTTTCAGAAATAAAAAAAATTTGAGAAGGTTGGAATAGTTTTGGAAAAAGTCTCTTATTAAAAACGGAAATCACAGCTTTCTCAATCCTTAATCAAAAAAAAAATTGTGGATTAAAATTTTTAATTTTCAAGGTGTCTATCAAAAAAATCGGGCGGGCAAAAGTCCAAAAAAACGTATCTGTTATGTTTTGGGTATAATAAACGATTTTTTGCCCCTTTAATTCACCTGTGGTGAATTAAATTTGGCTGTTTTTAAGATTTTAGGTTAGATGCCGTCAATGAACATGCGGTGTGCAAAAGTAAAAAAAACACTAATTTTGTTTTGATATAATAAAGGGTATTTTTGCCCCTTTTCAATTCACCGTGGTGAATATAAAATTGCGTTTTAAAAGTTTTAAACAAATTTGGGGTCAAACAGTGCGGGGTCCCAAAAAAACAAAAAACACTAACTGTTATGTTTTTGATAAAATTTAACGGTATTTTTTGCCCTTTCAATTCACCTTGGTGAATATAGAATTGCGTTTTAAGATTTACGAATTCTCTAAATGAACAGTGCGGGGGTGCGAAAAAGTCAAAAAACACGTAACTTTTAATTTTTTATAAAAAAAGGGGATTTTTGCACCTTAAAATACCTTTTAATTAAATTGCTGTTTTAAATTTTAAAAAAGCTGCGTAAAATAAACAGTGCGGGTGCGCAAAAGTCAAAAAAACGAACTGTTATGTTTTGATATAATAAACGGTTTTTTTTTTGCAACCTTTCAATTTCACCTGTGGGAATATAAAATTTGCTGTTTAGATTTACGTAGATGCCGCAATGAACTGCGGGGTCGCAAAAGTAAAAAAACACGTAACGTTAGTTTTGATATAATAACGGATTTTTTGCACCTTTTCCCAATTAAACCGTGGTAAAAAAGAATTGCTTTTTTTAAGTTTACGTAGATGCTGCGCAATGAACGTGCGGGGGCGCAAAATCAAAAAACACAAACTGTTATGTTTTCGTACGATACAGGGTATTTTTGGAAAACAAACAACCTGTGGGACTACAAGATTGCTGGTTTGTAATTTAATTTAAGGGGGTATATCACAGTCACAGGTGTAATGGGTAAAAATGAACCCCTTCGAAATGTATACGATAATAAAATGGAGTTTTTGCAGCTAAAAAAGGACCGCAGTTCTAGAAATGATTTTTAAATCCAATAAAATTCAGGCCCCCAATATCCGGGAAATATTTAAATACAAACTGTTAAAATAAAGATATTACTACAATGTCTACACAAAGTTTTGGGTTTGACTTTATCCTGTTTTTAAAATTTGAGTTGTCTTTTTGCCCCCGGGGGCCCCCCCGCCCCCCCCCACCGCCGTGAATTTACAGCGGTAGATGCTGTTTAAAATTCTCTAGTAACACTAAAATTTTCAAATCTCTAATCAACAAATTGGAAGGATCACAGCTAAATAGAAGGTTTCTCGTAGAAATAGACAAATTTTCGTGACTTTTTTCCACGGGAAGGCAGGTCCTTCCCTATGAGACGCTGAAACACTGAGGCGAACAGGAAACGCTTTTTCTAGTAAAACGAGGTCATGGATTTTTCCAGCCAATCCAACCAACACATCCCAGCATGACTTCCACACACATTCACCCCCTCTTTTTCTGTAAACTCATTTGTGGCCGCCAAAATTACAGGAAGCGCCGAAAAAGGCGCGATCTTAATAGATGATGCACAGATTTTAACCTTTAAATTTACCGATCGGGAAATTTCGATCACCTAAAAACCTTTGCCGATTTCAACTTTGTCGATAAAAACGCTCAACATACGTTTACCATTTTATGGGGTCCTGTTTCCATTATGTGATGTATCATCACAGAACATTGTCTTTTAAAGATTTCATGATTTTGTATAACAATACATTACTTTATATAAAAAACATATAAATACTTTTTAAAAACATACGTGGGAAATAATCTTGATGTACTGGGTTTTGCAATTTTTCCCCCCCTACAAATAATGGGAGGTTGTAAATTTTTTTGTAGGTAACTTCAACTGTACCAGAAACCCAAATCATATTGTATTTTTTATAAATAATTAATTTGTTTTATTGCAAAAATAAGTATTGATACAAAAAAAACAGAATTTTTTAAAAGGTACAGAAACCTTTGTTTTTCAATTACAGAGTCAATTTTTCCTTTTGTTTTTTGACCAAGTTTGCACAACTTCAGCAGGGATTTGGCCCATCCCCCATTCAGATCTTTTCAAAGTTTTTTTTTTTGGGGCTGGGGAAAACCCCCCATACCCCTCTTCAATGCTCTTTGAGAAAAGGAGGTTGTTGGCCAAAATCTCGCGATACATGGCTCCATCCATCCTTCCTTCAATAAGGTATAGTCATAATGTCCCCTTTATAGGAAAGCACCTCCAAAGTATAAGGTTTTCCCCCCGTTTCACAGGGTAGCGGTTTTTTTGGGGTTTTATCATCTTCCTCTTCTTCCAAAAAACCCGCGAGGGAGTTGATGCCAAAAAGTTCTAAATTTTGTCCATCGATCGCTGACCCGTTCCCATGCCCCCCCTGGGTCATCCAATGGGCATTTGGGAAACTTCAAACGGGCCTGGGCCTGTGCGGCAAGCAGAGGACTTAGCGCGCCCTCCAGAATTTTAATCCATGATGGTGTAGTGTGTTACTAACGGTAATCTTTGAAACTGTGGTCACAGTTCTATTCAGGTCACTGACCAGGTCCTCCTGTGTAGTTCTGGGCTTTTTTCTGACCTTTCTCAGAATCATCCTTACCCCATGAGGCAAGATCTTGCATGGAGCCCCAGATTATGGAAGACTGACAGTCATGTTGTGTTTCTTCCATTTTCTAATAATTGTGCCAACAGTTGTTGTCTTCTCACCAAGCTGCTTGCCTATTGTCCTGTAGCCCATCCCAGCTTTGTGCAGGTCTACAATTTTGTCCCTGGTGTCCTTTGGTCTTGGCCATGGTGGAGAGGTTGGAGTGTTATTGATTGTGTGGACAGTTGTCTGTTATACAGGTAATTCAGTTCAAACATGTGCAATTAATACAGGTAATAAGTGCAGAGTGGGAGGGATTCTTAAAGTAAAACTAACAGGTCTGTGAGAGACACAATTCTTGCTGGTTGGTACTGTAGGTGATCTAATACTTATTTCATGCAATAAAATGCTAATTAATTATTTAAAAATCATACAATGTGATTTTCTGGATTTTTTTTAGATTCTGCTTCTCACAGTTGAAGTGTGCCTTTGATAAAAGGTACAAATCTCTCAAGTGGGAAAACTTGCAAAATCGCCAGTGTATCAAATACTTATATCCCCCACCTTACTTATAGACCCAGTAACGCTGCTGTTTTACTGGTGCTGGTCTGCTGGAGGGGGCAGTGCATACTTTATTGGGTGTGGCGTGGTTAGAGGCGTGTTCTGGCATGATGTCATGTGTGTATTGGGTGTGGTGTTGTTGGAGGTGTGACCTGATGTGTCCCTCTTTGCGATCTCTAAAAGTTGGGAGGTATGTGATTGCAATCTGGTCCCTGGCTCTGTGATTAGAGGTTTCTCTGCACCACTTTTTCTTTCTTGCTCGTGGTTATAGTGTTGCTTATTTTAGAAAGCAGTGGGGTGCGTGACCAAGGTAAATTTTATAACCAGATATTGTATGTGGGCTGGTGGAGGTTTTGAGCCAGGTCTGCTTTTTATTCCCAGTCTCCTGCCACAAGCTCGATGCTCCACTTTCAGCCGGATACACATTATCCTTATTGTCACTGAAGTGTTAAACGTACAATGGATGTCATGATATACATGAAAGATTTTGTCCAGGTCTCCATGAACAAGCTTGAGAAATTCATTCTGTGTTTAAACATGCTATTGAGAGGTAAAAGATAGTGTAGGACTGCCCTATTTTAGATCACGTTGAAAGTCGTGGGCAGCTTAAACATGTTCTGATCATGATATGTGAACCGAGAGTCTCAAAGTTTTTTCATGTATCCCCGATAGTAAGACACCCCCGATAGTAAGACGTAGCGGTGTCTTAGGGAGGTCGCCTAATGTAAGACGTACCCCGAAAGTAAGACGTAGCGCGGCCTGATGACGTCACTGCCTGTGCCGGGATGAGCGCGCGGGAGGCCGGAGCAGCGAGGAGGCGGCGCGGCGCGGGAGACGGAGCAGCGGGGAGCCAGGTAAGTGTTTTTCTGCCTACAGCTGGCCCTATACCTGTCTACAGCTGGCCCTATACCTGCCTACAGCTGGCCCTATACCTGCCTACAGCTGGCCCTATACCTGCCTACTGCTGGCCCTATACCTGCCTACAGCTGGCCATATACCTGCCTACAGCTGGCCATATACCTGCCTACAGCTGGCCCTATACCTGTCTACAGCTGGCCCTATACCTGGCTACAGCTGGCCCCTTAATCCTCCACAGCTGGCCCTATCCCTCCCTACAGCCGACCCTATACCTGTCTACAGCTGGCCCTATACCTGCCCTATATAAGACATACCCCGAAAGTAAAACATAGTGGGACTTTTGGGGGTAAAAAGAATGTAAGACGCTGTCTTACTATCGGGGAAACATGGTAGACAGCATAAATGCTTCTTTAGGGATTTCCACGTAATGTATTGCCCTTTTTCCATCTTCGGCTGTCACCGCTAGGACCTACGTTGGGGGTAGCAACCTGGGAGTTTTCCTGCAGCAAAGTCTTTCCCTGCTGTGGACGGCGGTGAAGACAAGGAGCCTCTTAGACTCCGCTACTCGCGTAGGCTTCGCCATCTCTATGCGGTGACCAGTGGATCCACCATCCTCTCCTCCGAACAATGTGACACATAGTGGCTGAATAATACAACATACCATTATTGAATATAAACTGTAATACTACGACCAATATTACTAGCATACAGTGCCCATACAGTGGTGGATACTAGTTGTACACAGACTCTGCATGCATATAAGTGATTACAGTAAAGTTGCATCCAGGGACTCACAGAAGAGGTCTTCTCTGATGAGATGTTCTCTTCTCTGATGAGTTGTTCCCTTTCTCTTTTTTTCTCCAAATGGCCCAGACCACTATGACATCTTCTCCTGGCCATGACTCTTCACAGTAGAATTTACAAAAGAAACATCTTAGACTCCTCACTTTTCCAGCACTTCCTTACCAATTCCTATCTCTGTACAAACTCCCAATCTATAGTGCCTCTAATGGTAATAATGACCCCTTTGTGAATCTAACAGTAAAAGTGCCCCCAAATGCTTAAGGAGCTACCATTTGTGTGCCAAATTTTAGTCTTGTTTTGTATTCCCATATAGGAGGTAGTTAAATGCCCCAATATAATATGTAGGTAGGTAAACTTATAAATCCCCCAATAGTTAGGTATCTAGGTCCCCTGTTAAGTATATAGGTAGTTATATAGGCCTCTCCAATAAGTCGGAATACAGGTAATTAGTATGTAATTATATAGGATCCCTGTAAGTAGGTGTGTAGGTATATAGGGCCCTTGTAGGTAGGGATATAAACCCCCAGTCGGTAGGTAGGTATAGAGGCCCCCCAGTAGGAATGTATATAAGCCTCCTGTAGGCCGATATACAGGCCCCTTGTAGGTATATAAATAGGCTCCCTGTAGGTATATTTATAGGGCCCCTCTAGGTAAAGATGAACCCCCTGTAGGTAGAATTGTATGCCTCCTGCAGGTATAATTATATGCCCCCTGTAGGTTGAATTAGGTAGGTAAAATTATTTGCCCCCAGTAGGTAGGTATATGGCCCCTTTAGGCAGGTATATGCCTCTAGTAGGTAGATATATGCCCCCTGTAGGTAGTTATATGCCCCATGTAGGGAGGTATGTGTCCCCAGTAGGTAGGTATATGGCCCCTGTGGGTAGATATATGTCCCCTGTAGGCAGTTACAGTGAAGGAAATAATTATTTGATCCCTTGCTGATTTTGTAAGTTTGCCAACTGACACAATTGTTGCCACTCATTACAGACATAAAATGTCTTATATACATAATATAGATAAGAAAAATCCAGCAGCACTATCAAAAATAGAACTTAAATATAGCGGGGAACCAGCAATAGTCAAAGCCTGGTGAAAAAAGCTTCCACAATGTATAAAGTCCAATGTTGTAAGCATGTGGGAATGAGTGATGCAATATTTTTGGGACGTTATATATACATTTTTTTAGGGACCAGTTCAGATCTAATGTGACTTTGATTTGCCTGTATGTTAGATTCCCCCATAAATGACTCCCATCTAATAAACTACACCCCTTAAAATATTCAAAACAGCATTTAGGAAGTTTATTAACCCATTAGGTGTTTCACAGGATTTAAAGCAAAGTGGTGATGAAATGTAACTTTTTTTAGCAGATTTTAAATTGTTATCCATTATTCACAACAACACGGTAGATGTGATCAGTAGTGTTGAGCGATTATTATCGACAAAGTTGAAATCGGTACAGTTTTTATGTTGATCGAAATTTTCAGATCATGCGATAATTTAGGTTAAAATCTGTGCATCATCTATTAATATCGCGCCATTTCAGCCCGGGTTCTGTCATTTTGGCGGCCAGCAAATCAGCTTACAGAATAGAGCAGGGTGAGATGTTTTGGGGCGACGTCAGGGCTGGGGATTGTATGTTGCGATTGGCTGGAAAAATCCCCATGACCTCGTTTTTAAATAGAACAGCCCTTCCTGTTCATGATCAGTGTTCTCTCAGCGTCTCATAGCAGTAAGACGTGCCTCTGCCGTGTCCCAAACACTCAGCGAAATTATTCTATTTCTTTTACAGAGAAAGCTCTTTCTGTTAGCTGTGATCCTTACAACTTAGTTTAGATCAAGATTGGAAAGATTTTATGTAGTTAGGTAGAGAATTTTAAAGGAGGGATCTACCGCTTTTAAAGTCCAGGGGAAGCGGAGGAAGGGGGGGGCACGGGCGAACACAGACAAGGTCTATAAAGAATACTGGATAAAGTTCACCAAGACTTAGGGCCACATGTATGAATCCCCCGCCGGTCGGGGCGCACCTTTCCCCAGTTTTCCGGCGAATCGCGCCTGATTTATGTCGGGGTCGGGGCGCGCTCATACCTACAATGTAAAGTCCGCTGCGCCTCGCCTGTTATTAGGGCGCAGTGCGGTCTGAGGTGCAGTGCGGGGCCAGCGCCTATGATTCGCGTCCCGCCGGGAGGTAGTGCGGTCATACATGCTGGGAAAAGTCCGCCCCGCGCCTGGCTCAGTGTCTGTCTTATGCGCAGTGCGTGGTCCGAGGCGCAGTGGCGGGGCTTGCGCCAATTATTCGGCGGGCCGGAGGTAGCCGCACTCATACATGCGCTGAAAATATTCCCTGCGCCTCGCAAGGTTTTGCGTGGGGCAACAGTTGCGGGACACGGCAGCATGCGGGACTATAGGCGCCCGTGCGGGACTTGCGCCGATAAACAGGTTCCGATGCGAGACAATGCTGGAACAACGACGATATATTCCCACAAGTCGTGCGGGAAGTATATTCGAATAAACTCGCCTTATGAAGGGCGTTCAACATCTCAGGAAAAGACTGACAAACCTTTAAAAAATAAAAAATTACATAAAAACAAAATCACTTTCCAAGAACCTAAATCAAGAATTAGGATATTGGAAATTGCTACGTGAAATACAGTAAATTACAAATTACAGAAAAGCAATTCGAATGTCCGGCATAAACCGCCAATCAGAATAGGAGCGCAGTGAACCAGTAAAACTTATGGGGAAGTTTTAAGACCAATCGAAACCGACGGCGGGATAGTTCAAAATAACAGTAAAAAATGACTGAAAAGATCTGATTGGATAAGCTACCCGTGACTTGCTGACTCCAGCCAATCAGCAATAGGGAGCGACAGAGACCCATTCTAGCCGTATGAGAAGTTAGACCATCAGAATCCACGGCGGGAATAATTCAAGAACAGTAAAAAGACAGAAAAGAAGCTGATTGGCTGAGTTGCGGGGGCTTGGCAATGCCCACCCAATTCTAGATGCGCGAGTCTAATTCGCTCATCCATTATAGTCGATGGAGAGATGGGCGCAATGCCAATCTCGCTCTGCTCAGCGCCGTGCGGCATGAAAGTATTAGATAAAAAAATCTTTTTTAAGTGAAAAACATTATCAGATAAAGAGCAGAACCCTTCTTTACAAATAAAGCAGGTTAAAAACCCAAACAACGCGTTTGTCCGCCGAGACCGGCGCTACATAGGAATTGCAATAGAGAGAATTGCCGGGAAATACAGTAATTCAAATGTTTAGCAGCTATTCTCATTGGTCGGACAGAAAGCTCAGCCGAATCAGACAATAGCATCGACAAAGACCCATTAAATCCTATGATGAGAAGTTTGGACCCATCAGAATAGGAAGCGACAGTGGCCCATTCTAACCTATGGAACGGAGTAATTAACCAATCAAAAAGTAGCGACATAAGTACCCATTATTATCCTATAGGAGAAGTTTGGACCAATCCAAACGCAAAGGCGGGGACAGTTTTCAAAATAACAGTAAAAAGACAGAAAAGCGCTGATTGGCTTGAGCTAAGTCGGAGGCTTGGATATCCAGCCAATCAGAAGCGCGAGCTAACATCATCCCAATGTAGTCTATGGGAGAGATGAGGTGCGCCTTCTGAAATCGTTCGTGCTTCTTCTCAGCGCTCGGGCGGACATGAAATATTAAAAACAAAAATACCAATTTTATTAAGTGAGTAAAAAAAACATTATCCAGAATAAAGAGCATAACCACTTCTTTACAGAATTAAAGCAGACTTAAAAACCCGAACAATGCGTTTGTCGCCGAGAACCCGGCGTGCATAGCGGAATTGCAATAAGAGAATTGCCGGGAAATACAGAAAATTCAAATTGAGATTAAGCTATTCCTTATTGGTCCGGGCCATAAAACCACCATTCAGAATAGGAGCGACAATGTCCCCATTAGAACCTAATTGAGTGAGAATGACCATCAGAATGGAGCGACAATGTCCCAATTATAGTCCTATTGGGAAAAATTGACCAATCATATTCCAGCTGGACTTTTCAAAATACAGTAAAAATGCAGAAACGATCTGAATATGGTTGAAGCGGACGGGGGTTCGTCCAGCTTAGCCAACTCAAGCGCGAGCTACTTGCTCATAAGAGTTCTATGGGAAAAAGAAAATTCTAGCGCGCTATCTGTAGATGGCTTAAGTTAAAAAAAGAAGGTCGCCGTTATTATTTTCGATCAATGTGGTGTACGGTGAGAGAGGACGAACGCTCCTATGGGTTTTCTAATGCAATCTGAAATAAAACGTACATGGACCGAAATCAAATTGACATAAGACACCATAAGTAGTTCCAGTATGTGTATATAAAATGAATAAATAATTGGGGGTAACGAAAAAAAAAAATTAAATCAATAAATCTTGTTTTATTTCTTTTTTTTTTGTCTTTAGCCAAGGATCAATAGTATGGGTTGCAACAAAAAAATAAAGAAAATAAACATGAATTTATATTTTTTTTTCGTTACCACACTACCGCCCAATAATCATTCCGTTTTATATACACATCGGTACAACTTCTGTATTGTTTATAATTTGATTTCGTCCATGTACATTTATTATCAGATTGCATTAAAAACCCCATAGGTGTCGTCGCTCACTCTCCATTGGTCCAAATAACGCGCCTCTTTTAACTTAGGCCAGATCAACATGGCGCGCTCAGAATTTCTTTTCCCCATAAAGTCTATGAGAAAGTACTCGCGCTCTGAACTGGCGGGCTAAGCAGGAACGAGCCCTCCCGCCGCTTCAACCAAGTCAGTTTCTTGCATTTTTACTGTATTTTGAATCTGTCCCGCCTATGAATATGATTTGTTCCCAATTTTTTCTCCATAGGATATAAAAGGGACATTGTCGCTCCTATTCTGAATGGCTGGCTCTCGCCGACTCTAGAGAATAGCTTAAATAATTTGAATATTACTGTATTTCCCTGGCAATTCCTTTCTATGCAATTCCCTAGTAGCGCCGGTCTGCCCGCGGCGACAACGCGTTGTCTGTGTTTTTTAATTTTAAGCTGTTTTTTTATTTTGTAAAGAAGGGTTAGGCTCTTTATCTGATAATGTTTTAACAATTAATAAAAAGAATTTTTTTTTGATTAATACTTTCATGCCGCACGAGCGCTGAGAGCGCGAGATTTCTGTGCGCCCATCTCTCCATGAGACTATAATGGGAGAAGTACTCGCGCCTCCTGATTGGCTGGGAAACCGCCAAGCACCCGCTAGCACATGCCAATCAGCTCTTTCTGTTCTTTTACTGTATTTTGAATGACCCGCCGTGGTTTCTGATTAGTGTCTAAACTTTCCATAGACTAGAAGTGGTCCTTTTCGCTACTATTTCTGATGGCGGCGATCTAGCCAAGCCCCCCGCTTAGCTCAGCCAATCACTCTTTTCGCTGTCATTTTACTGGTATTATGGAATTATCGCCCGTGGGAAACAAAAAAATTCTGATTGGTCAATCTTCCCCATAGGTTTTAATGGTTCACTGTTTGCTCCTATTCATGATTGGCCGATTTATTGCCTGACCAATGAGTAAGTGTTTCAGAATTTGAAATACTGATTTCCCGGCAATTTCCAATAGTCATAAATCTTGCGATAAGCTACCATCTAGAGTTTGAAAGTGTTGTTTTTTTGTTTTTTAATTTTGTTTATTTTTTACGTTTCAGCTCTTTCTGACACTGTTTTTCCGCTTATAAAAAGGCGATATTTTTTGAATCTTACTCCTGCTGCAGCACGGAGCGGAGCGCGCGAGGATTTCCTGTTGCGGATCTTCTTATCGTGCTATTCCTCGCTATGGTTTCGGATCCTGCTTCACTTCGGCCTCAGTCGTAGGATTTAGGACCAAAAAGAAACCATGTCTGCCTGTCGGAGCTAGCCGTGCGCCTCGCTTTGCCGACCGCCATACTGTACATGTCTACGGAGTTTTCGAGCGCTAGCCGCGTCCCGCCCCGGAACGCCTATCCCGCGCCCTCACCTGCGCCCTACTGAAACCTGCCCTCCCGCTGTCATTCGGGGGCAGCTGAAGTGGCGAAAGCTCGCCATAACACATGAATCCCCTTCCCCCGCGTCCGACAGCGGGATTTCGGCTGGGGGCGGCAGTATAACGCCAAAAAAACGGGCGAAAAGCCCGATCATACATGTCGACCTGATCTCTAATAAAAGACACTTTAATACTAATGTTAAATATATATGTTTACACCTTGAATCATAGATGACTTTACTATAATTCAGGAATGGCGTGAGCAATTGTAATGCCTTGTTTTTGATATGGTCATTATTTTTTAATTGTTTTAAGACTTAAATTGTACTATTTGTGACATATTAGTGTTTTAGATATTTATTAGTTGAATTAATAAATATTGTCAATAAAGTATTTTCCCTGACTTTTTTGTAATATGTATTCTTTTAGGTTAACATAGTTTTATGTGATGATAAATGACTGCTGAATGAAAGCATTGGACCTTATTGAATATGAAATACTTATATTCTCACTGCAAAATCAAATACATCTATAAAATCTTTATACAATGTGCATTTTTCGTCCTTGATTTTATTTGAGATATTCAAATAACTCTCAAATGTTAAAATTAACCACCCTTAAATTTATAGACTGTTCATGTCTTTGTTAGTGGGGCAAAACGTAACACTACGAGCAAAGAAATCATTTAAACTTATTTCTTCACTGAACTTATATGCCCCGTCAATAGGTAGGTATAATGGCGCCCCCTGAGGTAGTATAAACACTGTAGTTAGATATTACTCGGACACCCACAGTAGGCGTAGAATATAAAAGTAAACGCCCACAGTAGGAAGGTAGAAACATCCCCATAGGTAGGTGTAGGCCCCCAGTAGTAGTTTTTTATTGTGCCCAGGTATGTAGGTATGATGACCCATGGTAGGTTGGGTATGAGCCCAGTAGCTAGTATAAATTGCCCCAGGTGGTAGTACATGCAGTCCCCCCAGAGGTAGGTATATGCCCCAGATAGGTTGAATATAGCCTCAGTAGTATATGCCAACACAGTGGTCAGATACATTTCCCCTATAGGTAGGTATATAGCCCCTGTAGCTACAATTATTTGCCCCCTGTAGGTAGAAAAAGGAAAAAAAAAGTACTCACCTTTCCATGTGCCACTTTGGAAATGATGGTTTATAGGGTAAGTTGCTCTCTGGTGGGGTAAGAAAATGAGTTAACCTTGGCTTTGTCCCCCAAAGTGGTGGGTCAGAGCCCAACTTGGCAGGAGAACCATTATAACTAGCTGAGAACACGTTACCACATGTGGCTGCCCCCAAACAAAGAGTCAGTCTTTGTCAACATCAATATGAGTATGGACTTTTCTCCTGGTAGTGCCTGTTCGATGAGAGGCCCTTATCACTGCTAGAAGAGGCGTCATCTGGATTAGGCCCTGGCGGGCTGACACTGTCTCCAAGAGCAGCCTGGGTAACCTCTAGTTTAAGCTGTGTATGCTTTTTGGATCACAGCTTGATAAGATATTGGAAGGCTTGTCTGATAAAGCTGGCAAGACCCTTCACTGGTTAGCAAAGACTGGAGTAGAGGCTCTTTTCATAATAGGACCTCAATATCTTAGTTCGTCAGAACATAGGTGACTTGTGCCCTCACAGAGGTCAAAGAGGACCCAAAAAGTTTTGTTCTTTCAAGAGAAGATTGGACTTCTGATGCCAGGTCTCTTCTGGTGATACCCATGATTCTGGGATATTGAATATAGTAATCAAAGGTAACATTATGCAGTTTCGGAGTGTTTCCTCAGATGGATATATACTCCATTCTTGCCTACCAGAAGCAAGACTATCCATCCAGGAAGGCTAGATACTGGAGCTAATTCAGATGTAAGTGGGTTTGGCGTATACTCAAGGATGTTCCTTGTCCCCAAGCCATAAGATTCATGTAACATGGTTATAAATCTGAGGTATCTAAATTGTTTTATAATGAAGAACTGCTTCAGGATGAAAACAATAATGCTGGTTATGTCTCTCGCTTCATGGTATCTTCTGACTTAAAAGACCCTTATTTACACTAGCAGTCCATGATCAATCATTTCTAAGGATACAGCTTTTCTGCACAATTCCAAAAGTCATTTTCAGTTAACGTTCTTGTCCTTTGTGTTCACAAAGATTTTCTTTGTGGTGGTCATAAGTCTAAGACTTTAAGGCATCATTAAAAAACATTGGCCACTGCTAAGATGATCTTACCCTGAAATTAATGAATTTCAACAACCACCCTTACAATGCTTTATACAAGACCACAACCTACAAGACACACTAGTCAGAGCTGACATAGGCCCTTCTGCAAAACCGTCCTCACAAAGAACCTTATCCATTCCCAATAGTGGCACATTCCCGTGCATACATTGTTCTCATTGCTCCTCCGTCACCAAAGGACAATTCATCACACTCCCTCGCACAGGTCGCCAGTTCAGGATTCCCAGATTTCTTACATGTGATTCCAACTATGTTGTATATCTGATCTGTTGCCCCTGTGGCCTTGCAAACATTGGGGAAACTGCAAACATAAATCTACCATCAGATGCTATAATAACCATCATACACCCTCCACTGATCTTATGTTCTTACTTATTGACCTTATGTTCTCATATATGTCATTATTTTCTCATATATTGCAATATATACCTTATGTACTATATTTACATTGTTGCATGATTTTTGAACAATGTTTGCCTTTTCATTTTCAGGCTAAATGACGACAACACAAAATGTACTTCTTTTTAATCCTTCCACGGACTGGTAACACTAAATTTTACACCCACAATACTTATATCCCTTCTTTTATATCTCCTCCTCCCTATTGTTTTATGTTATTTCTCTATTAGTTTTTGCCTTTTGCCACATCTAAGCTTTTTCCCGTATGTTATCCCATATGTTGTTGATTTTGTTCTCATTCTATTTTCTCTCCATGTTTAATATTTTATACATTTTTTATTCATCTTTCTCCAAGTCTGACCATTACATTCCTCCCAACCTTTAGAGATTGCAAAGACAGACACATCAGCCCACGCCTCTAACCTTGCCAAAACACATGACATCACACCAAGACACGCCTCTAACCACGCCCAAACACATACATACCAACTTTTTAGATAGCCAAAATGGAAAATTTTTTAGGATTGCATTGTAACCAATGATGAAATATTAAGTAAGTTGTTATGTAATATACAGCTAGGAGGCAATCAGATACTTTTTAAATCAAGATAATCAGTTTATTGATGCAAATCTATTTCCCAAATGAAAAAGAGGGACATTTATAGAGCTAAGATAGACAGAGGGACAAAGGTTAAAAATACGGACTTTCCCTTCAAAATAGGGACACTCGGGAGGTATGCCATTATCTCCTTCTCTTACATCTTCCTCCATTGATTGTCCTTTACTCCTTTTTTTTTTTACTGTTTTTCCTTTTTGTTCTCCTATTTTATTCTCTTCCTGTCTGCTACTCCTATTGTTTCTTATCTTCAGTTCTTTCTCTGTTAGGTTTCCTTACTACATTTCTAATAGTCTGCCTCCATTCATTACTCTTAGCCTCTAAATCATCAAAGTTACATACACTCCTTTCATATTTACTTAATTTCCGACCGCCTACTAGGAGTACGCTGATGTGTTTCCTGCTGCTGGTCGCTTGCTTTCCAAGGCAGCTGGATGTGTCACCCTGTGCATGTGACAACAGCGTATACCATGGCCACTGCCTAAATCAAGAAGCAAGGTGGAACTCATTTAGCTCTTTTAATAGAAAAGCCCCACTTGATCCTTTCCAAGGCAGAGTTATATCTAGCAGTCTGACCACAATTTATATTCCGGGGAACCAGAACATCCCAGCCGAGTGGTTAATCAGAGGTCGGACTTCTCCATGTGAATTGGCCTTGAGCAAAGATATCTTTTTCTAGGTCTCAGAAAAATAGAGAACTCCAGTTATGGACCAAATGGCTACCAGATTCAACAGGAAGCGATCAACATTCTGCTCCCTATACAAAGAGGCCCCATCACTAGCAGTGTTCGCCATGATCATCCCATGGGACTTTCCACTAGCTTAGATTTTTCGGCCAGTGGCTATGATTCCCCTCTCATAGCCATAATCCCATTCTGGTCCAAGAGAGCTTGGTTATCAAAAATGATGAGAATGAGCCAGGGTCACTTCTGGATACTACTGCCCAGGTATGACTTGGCCAACGATGTTTCAATCTCTGGAGCCTAAAGTTAGCAGCATGTAGCCTTATGGGGTCATACTAATTGCCAAGGCTACCATCCATATTGAGGCATCACAGGTACAGAGTGGTGTCACAGAACAGCTACATTTTAAGACTAAACAAGAACAAATAGACATTATGGAACAGCTTGATATGCAGCCTGATACTCCGCCCTTCCCTTCTCCGCCCTTCCCCTCAGTTCCTTATTTATTGGAGTTTCTAATTTGAGAAAGGTTTCAGTGCTTCCACCTTAAGAGTCCCGGTTGCAGCCATGTCAGCCCCTTTTGGTGTGTGCTACGGTCATCAGCTCTTTAGTCCAGTATCTGCCTCAAACCTTCCCTTGATCCACAGAAGTTTAAACACAAAAGGGTGACATATCAGAAAAGAGGTGCCTCCATGCCAGTTTATAGTCTGTCTGAATGTTTAAACTTGTCAAAAATCTGGCGTGTGGTAGACCTTGCTTAGTATAATTGATGCACCTAGGCGCATAGCATATCATTGCTAGCATATTTGATATACCTACTTTAGGCGCATTCAAATGTGTCATGTCTGATGTATAATGAGCCTAGTTTTGGTGTACTACAGTTCATCTATATAGAGAATTGGGCGTCAATAGTTTTTTCCGCAAAATACACCAAAAAAATGGTTGAGCCTTAATTGGACAGGTCGCCCAAAAAGTCCAAATTAATCCTGGACTGGGAAATCCAAAGATTAAATATTCCTGCAACACCAAATCATAGACTAACCAACCACAGAGGGTGTTGCATAGACTAGATAAAACTTAGCTTTTAATCCATATATTATTAAAAGGAAATTTACCAAAAAACCCTATACAAACCCTCATTTTACCCTTGCAAGACTAGACTAATCCCTACATATCACAACAATATGGGGTAACCGTCCCCGATAAGGGCAACCACAACCAGAAACCTAGACCTGTATGCTAAACCCTTTTTCCCAGAAAATGCCAAAAAGCGGAACAGATAACAAATGTATAACACATGCTCAAATAGATGAGTAAAACATAGACACTAAGGGCGACATGTATGAACAGCGCTGTGCCAGTGTTCTGGTGTGCTTTCAGCCCCAAAACTTTTGCCACCCTGCTCTCTTAATGTATGAGCAGCTGCACTCCAAAATTAGGCACATTTTGCGGCGCCCGCGCCGTTTTGTAATTGGAGTTTTCGGGGGGCGTGTCGCATCACAATCGTTTGATTCTACACATGTATAACTGGAGGACATCAAAACTAGGCACATAACTGTTAGAACAGCCAGACCAAGTTAAAAGTGCTCTGCTGTGAGCCAGAATTTTCGTATTGGCACTACAATGCGCCAAATGTATGTCCTGCAGAAGAACAGGTTCATACATTCTGGTGCATTCAACACTACTAATGTGTGTGATACATTTAAAGTGTGATCTCTAAAGAAGCATTTATGCTATCTACAATACATGAAAAAAACTTTGTGATTCTTAGTTCACATGTTTTGATCAAAAAATGTTTAAGCCACCCCCCGACTATCAACGGGATCTCAAAGCGGGTGGTCCTACTCTATTTTTACCTCTCATTTGAGTCCAATTCAGACTTCTCATTTGGGTCAACAGACCTCCATAATCCAGAGAGAGAGAAAAACACCAGCTTTATAAGCACAGTGCACTGATCTAGCAACCTGTGGAGGTGGGCGGGGTGCAAAAAAACAAAATTGAGGCATCCACTCCTCCCTATATGAGTTAAAAGCAATATATGCCTAATGTAACGTACAGCTCTGCACAAAAAAACATTTCTGAAAAACACAATGTGAACCCGGGTGCCACTGGCATGGTTGTGGTATATATACACACATTCCAATATCAGTGACACACCATCAGGTAAAAGGGCTATCAAACAAGACATGGAAACCTCTAAAGAAGCATTTATGCTATCTACAATACATGAAAAAAACTTTGAGATTCTTAGTTCACATGTTTTGATCAAAAAATGTTTAAGCCACCCCCGACTATCAATGAAATCTCAAAGCGGGTGGTCCTACTCTATTTTTACCTCTCATTTGAGTCCAATTCAAACTTCTCATTTGGGTCAACAGACCTCCATGGTCCAGAGAGAAAAAAAACACCAGCTTTATAAGCACAGTGCACTGATCTAGCAACCTGTGAAGGTGGACGGGGTGCAAAAAAACAAAATGGAGGCATCCACTCCTCCCTATATAAGTTAAAAGCAATATATGCCTAATATAACGTATAGCTCTGCACAAAAAAACATTTCTGAAAAACACAATGTGAACCCGGGTGCCACTGGCATGGTTGTGGTAGATATACACACATTCCAATATCAGTGGCACACCATCAGCTAAAAGGGCTATCAAACAAGACATGGAAACCTCTAAAGAAGCATTTATGCTATCTACAATACATGAAAAAAGCTTTGAGATTCTTAGTTCACATGTTTTGATCAAAAAATGTTTAAGCCACCGCCGACTATCAACGGGATCTCAAAGAGGCATATTGCAGCACACTGTCCTCAGCGGGAGGAGCCTATGGAGTGTGGTGCCACCCGTCGCCTCTCCATGTTTGCTCACTCTGCCTGTAGTGCTGTGCCCCTGCCAGACCCAGGCCCTCAGGAATGCTGTGTCCCGGTGAATGGGGTCAGTGTGGTGGCCCTGTTGGACTCTGGCAGCTTAGTTACCCTCTTGTGAGCTGGCATTCCGCATGACCTGGTTAACCCGGAGAAACGGGTGGGGGGTGGTCTGCATTCGTGGGGACACTAAGCACTACCCACTGGCTACAGTGACTATCGAGACTGTTTGTGGGACTCTGAGCCATGAGGTGGGCATCATAAGAGACTTGCTACATCCCCTAATCCTGGGAAGGGACTTTCCTCTGTTCTGGGAACTTTGGTCACAACTCCAAGGTGACGCTAGGAGGGTTGTGATTCCACAAACCCTCAGTCCAATTCCACTAACAGAGGATGTGCATTATGATGCGGTAGGGGTGACCACTGATGTTACGGATAACTTCCCGTTAGCTGTATTGGCAGGAGGCGAGGAAGAGTTGTCCGCCACTGAGCAAAATGTACCGGACCTGGAGGTGTCACGTGAGAACTTTGGCACGGCTCAGTTGCGAGACCTCACCCTAAAGAATGCATGGGACCAGGTAACGGAGCTAAATGAGGTACCGCAAGAGCCAGACACCGAGAATAGGTTTCCGCATTTTGCTGTAAATCATGATTTGCTATATCGGGTTGTAGAGGTACGAGGGGAAATTGTGGAACAACTGTTGGTGCCCGTACCCTATAGGAGGATGGTACTTGATATGGCTCACAGTCATGTGCTAGGGGGCACATGGGGGGTATTTAAACGGTTTTATTGGCCAGGGTGTCATCAAGAGATTGCCAATTTCTGTAAATCCTGCCCCACGTGCCAACTAACCGCTCCTATGTCCCATGTCAGGAGCCCGTTAGTTCCCCTACCCCATTGTTGAGGTGCCATTCGAACGTATCGCTATGGATCTCATAGGGCCATTGGTCTAGTCTGCCTGGGGGCACCAGTACATTCTAGTCATACTAGATTATGCTACCAGGTATCCTGAGGCCATTCCCCTAAGAAACATGTCCTCGAAGTGTATTGCCCGAAAGTTAGTGCAGGTCTTCTCTAAAACGGGTTTACCAAAAGAAATCCTAACAGACCATTGGACACCTTTTATGTCTAGTATAATGAAGGACCTGTGTCGACAATTGCACATTAAACAACTGAGGACCTCCGTGTATCATCCTCAAACTGACGGATTAGTTGAGAGATTTAATAAAACCTTGAAGGGGATGTTGAGAAAGGTAGTAGAAAAGGATGGGAAGGACTGGGATTGTCTGCTGCCATACCTTCTATCCTCCATCAGAGAGGTTCCTCAATCCTCCACGGGGTTCTCCCCATTTCAATTGTTATATGGGAGACACCCTAGGACATGCTGGACATCGCCAAAGAGACATGGGAGAGTGAGGCTTCCCCCTTCAAAAGTGTGGTAGAACATGTCACTCAGATGCAGGATCGCATCAGCCACGTAATGCCCATTGTGAAGGAGCACCTGCAGAGGGCACAGGAGTTACAGAGCCGGGTATACAATAGGGCCGCTAGGGTTAGGCAGTTTAACCCTGGGGATCGTGTACTGGTCCTGGTTCCTACGGTCTATAGTAAGTTCCTGGATAAATGGCTCGGACCTTTTTATGTGGTATAAATTGTTGTTGAGGTTAAATATAAAATACATCAGCCAGGGAGAAGAAAACATTTTCAACTATACCACATAAATTTAATAAAGCCGTGGCATGACAGAGAAGCCCTAGTAGTGTCCCTGACGGCCCAAGTAGAAGCACCCTCAGATGTTGGGAAGGTTGTCATAGTGGGATTCCTATCCGATGCCCCGGGTGGATGAACTGATTGAAAGACTGGGGTCAGCCAGGTACATTACCCACACTGACCTCACTAAAGGTTACTGGCAGATTCCCCTGTCAGAAGAAGCCAAAGAGAAAACTGCCTACTCCACTCCAGAGGGGCTAAACCACTAAACCAGGATGCCGTTTGGGTTACAGGGGGCCCCATCTACGTTTCAGAGGGCAATGGATAATATTCTAAAACCCCATACCAGGTAGACATCTGCCTACCTGGATGATATTGTGATTTTCAGTACTGACTGGGGGTCTCATCTAAGCAAGGTACAGGTGGTACTCGACTCACTTAAGAAAGCAGGGTTTATAGCTAACCCTGAGAAATATGCTATTGGGTTAGAGGAAGCATGATACTTGGGATATATTGTGGGTAGGGGCACAATAAGACCCCAAATAAACAAAGTAGAGGCAATTCAGAGGTGGCTACAACCCCTTACAAAAAAGCAGGTAAGAGCGTTCCTGGGGATTGTCGGCTACTACCACAGGTTCGTGCCGAACTTCGCTTCAGTTGGAGCCCCGCTGACCGACCTAAAAAAAGGGAGGAAGGCAGTAATGGTGAAATGGTCTGAGGAGGCCGAAAATTCATTTCAGACCCTGAAAAAAACCCTTTATAGCCAGCCAGTGTTGGTGGCCCCGGACTTCACCAAAGAATGGGGAGGAGCACCCCATTACATATTTAAGTAGGAAGCTCACGTCCTGTGAAAGGAACTATGCCATAGTAGAAAGGGAGTGTCTGGCAATAAAGTGGGCTTTGGAGTCTTTGCAGTACTATCTGACAGGGAGAAAATTCAGACTAGTGACAGATCATGCCCCATTACAATGGATGTACTGAAACAAAGGTAATAATTCAAGGGTAGCTATAGGAGGTACAGCGTTAGCAGCTGCTACATTGCCCCTTTCACACATAAGAAGACAAAGGTATTGGAAATGGCACATGGTAACTGGCAGGAACCCCATATCACTTTTTGCACCAGGGCCCAAGAACTTCAAGTTGGACTAGATTAGATGGCAGTGCCATTGCTGGCAGCGAGAACATGGCAATGGGGAACAGTGAGGTCCGGTTCCACTACATTAGTCGGCAGTACCATTGGGGGCAGCGAGAACATGGCAGTGGGGAATAGCGAGGTTCCGGTTCCACTACATTAGGCGGCAGTACCATTGGTGGCAGCGAGAACATGGCAATGGGGAACAGCCAGTTTCCTTTGTACCAGGTGTGGGAGCATAAGAAACGCTTTTACCCCAACCATCCCAAAGCTAAAAGCCTGAATGTCGGTATTGCCTGGATGTTGGCCTTGGAAATGTTGCCTTTCCGTCTGGTGGACACAGATGGGTTCCGCCAAGTCATGGCCCTGGCATACCTCCAATATCAGATGCCGAGCAGGCATTTCTTTGCCAAAAAAGCCGTTACTGTCCTAGCCCGCCAAGTTGCAAAAAAGATCTCCAGCGCGTTGGCTGCATCTGTGTCCACCAAAGTCCATCTCACTACAGACACATGGATTGTAAGCACGGTCAAGGACGTTACATCTCACTGACTACTCACTGGGTGAGTTTGGTGGATGACACTGTCATTGACAGTAGAAAGCAGGATTTTGAGACAGTGTTCAGTGACCAACTCGAGACATCTTTTGCGTCTTCTTCCCATTCTAATGGCATGGTGGAACAACGTCAGCAACACAGCATTCAGACACACAGAGAACACCTTAAGACCATGGTCTATGACTACCTGTGGCTCCACATCGATGTTTTTGGACTTAGTCTGAACCCATTCAACTTTTTGTGTCCAAACTGGATGAATGGCCTGAGCTTTCTAGACAATCGTTAGAAGTTTTATCCTGCCCAGCAGCCAGCGTTATCTCGGAACACACATTTAGCACAGCTGGCGGGGTGATAACTGACATCACTGACATAACTGTCATCTTTTCAATTAGCCATTGAAAGGAATTTAGTATTTTAGTCTCTCAATTTTTTTCTGTCACTCTCAGAGGCCAATTTTCTTCACTACTTTGTTCCACGTGTCCAGTTTACTCTTACAGATGGTAATTACAGCTTCTCACCACTTGTGGAGGTTCCCCACTGCCAAGTTCCCTGCCCCCAAGGTACTGCTTTACGACAAACGAACAAAATTTCCAAATTTCACTGAAAAAACCCTTTAAAAAC